>PVJI01004505.1:0-107563 GCA_004026765.1 Micronycteris hirsuta | reverse complement strand
CGCAGACCTCCCGGCTCCCCGTGAGGCCCGAGGGACCCCTTCCCTCCGAAGCAGTCTCCCTACCGGCTGATCTTTCAGTTTTATGCGCAGTCCTGGTTTCCAATCTTCCCCCACACCGGAATACAGCTGGGTGATCGCTCTGCTCCTCAGAAAATCGGCCAGATATCCCGCCAGTGGGCCGGAGGAAAGCGATCACGCTTCTTCCTTCTCCACCGCCATCTTTCCCCCCTCCGATAACTTTAGTTTTACATATTTTTTTCAATGAAACTTTTTGTGATTTACTATAAAATGTATACTGAATTATTTTTCTTAAATTTTAAACAGACAAATACTGGAAACTCACTGGAAATTGAAATAAAAGTAATAAAATATGTAAAAATTCCGATTTATTGAAAATATTTTGAAAAAAGTACGTAAAATGTGTAAAAAAAGAAAGAATGAAGTTTTCTTTCTTAAACTTCATTGTAAAAAAAGAAGAATGAAGTTTTAGTAGTGTTTTTTGCTGTGTTAATCGTATTTAAAAAAGAAAGAATGAAGTTTTAGTAGTGTTTTTTTGTGTGATAATCGTTAAAACATACATACATAATTCACCATTGTCTGTGTTAAAGAGACCCAAATTTTGTCCTTTGGAATTCGTATATCTGCATGTTAGCATCCCTTTAGAGCTATAAAAAAGTATAAAAATAAATGTATTTATATGTTACCCGCATTCTACCGCTAGTCTACAAAACACGTATTTATACGTGTCCCACACTCCACCAGTCAACGTAAAACGTATAAATACGTTTCCCGAATACAATGTGTTAGATGTTTTTGAGAAGGGAAGTAAATATGTCTTAAAAAAAGAAATAAAGAATAAGCAGTAGGTCCACTCTACTCTCCTCCATATACAGTATATATTAATATGAGACAAAAAAAAAATAACCATTTGAAAAGGAAGCAGGGTCCTTGGAGTAAGCCAAGTTCTGTTCTAAATAAGAGAACATTCTTAAGAGTGTTCAGAATATGAGCAATTTGTTCATGGTGTTCTAAGAGTTCAAAGAGAGAAAGTGGAAGGTTTGGGGTGGAAAGGAAGTGGTGTATATAGAGCCTCATTAGAAGATTTAGAATGCTGAATGGATATCACATTTTGGGCAATAAGCAACAGCATGAGAGTCTTAAACTTTTCATAGTGCATGAGCCAAATGGGAATATAAGGCATAATACCATTAGGTCTGATGGTCTCTACAGAGAAAGCAGAAAGTTGGTTTTAGGGAGAGTGTCCTTTTTAGAATTAGCACCTCACAGTTGGTAGTGATGTGGTGGGCTGTGTCATGGTATGGCAGCATGGGGGTGCACCGCTCAGATCTCCCTGCAAAAGAGAACCTTATGGTTAGTTGACAGCCTCCAGCTGCCTCACCTTAGTGATCCATGCCCTGTTCACACCAATACCACAGCCTTTCTGGGCTATTCCCAGCACACTGAGCATAGGGGGAGTACCAGAAACAGGCCATTGCTGTCAAAGGCAGGACTCCTCTTGCTCTGGGCCTCCCAATTGGCCTAGCCAAGACTTCCTAGGGGTTATCCTATAGTCTGAGTCTCTCCTACTCAATCCTCCCTCCTCCCTCCTCTTTTTTCACAGATGTCAAACCTGTTTTGGGGTGCAACACCTTCATCACCTATGTCTGCCCTCTTTCCTTGTTCTTTCCAGGAGGATGGGAAATAACACACTTGGATAGAGGGGTGGGCTTTTACTAGGAGCTCACAGAGGCCTGAGGGCCTCTTCTGAATCTCATGGACGTGCATGATCAGGGGTGAACTGGCTCACCAGGAATAATGAACATAATAGAACTATGTCCATTATTATCCTCCTTGTATGCCAAATTAGGAATGCTAGGAAATAGCTAACAACAAAGTCAGGTAAATGTACTGAGGGCTTTCTCTGTATAAGCTTTGGTCTGCAGGCTCTCTCATTGGTTCCGAATACTTTTATTGAATACCAGGTTTTGTGCCACCCTCTTGAGTCACAATCTGAGCCAACACTTGTTTTTTAAAAAATCATTTACATCCAGCCTTGCCTATAGCAGCACTGTGTTTGTCTTAAAGCAAATACGTTCACAAGCTGCCATGTAATATAAATTCTCCTCGCTATCTTGCTGACTGGTTGCTTCCTGCTTCTCCCAGCTGCATCTCAATTTTCCTCCTTGAATGAAGCTAACAAAGGGTCTCTTTCTTGCCATTTCATGTTGTGAATGTTTGAAAAATTACAACGTACCCCCAGGATACTGGAAGACACAAAAATCAGTGCCTTCGTAAGAGGAGCTTCTTGTGTTGTCCACTTCAGGGGTTCCTGACTAACACTTCTGCTGCTTTCCCAAGGAGACAGCCCAGCCTGAGTGAAGGCAAGAAAATGATGCTACCCCCAACTCTTGAGAGACAGAGCTGCGGGCTTCAGGCTCCTTTAAACTCTTGTATTACTTATTTGACTAGTGTCTGCCTTTTTCTGGGATGGCGGCCATTTAAAACCTTAAACCTCTGTACCCTTTTATTCTTCCCCTTAATGAAAGGCTTAATTAGAAGCAAAATGTGTCTTTTCATCATAAACACATTTTAGAAGTTAACAGGAGTCCCTGGCCCCTGCTAAACACAAACCAAATGTGTTAAAATCAGCAGCTTGATGTTGCCCATGGAGACAGCTGGAGAATGGGGGGAAGGGGGTTGAGGAAGAGTCTCGCAGCTGGAGCACCCAGCAGGAAAGTACACTAATGGAGATGTGTGATTAAGCAAACAACAAAATAGGAAAACAGAGTGGGGTTGGGCCAGGGGAGGAAGGGAGAAAGGAAGAAGGGGAGAGAGGTTGGGAGGAGTGGAGAGAGAGAATATGAAAATGAGAGTGAATGTATGGGAAACCAACCCAGCCTGGTAACAGAACTGGTAAGGGGATACAGCTCTAGGTGGATAAAATTAAAAATGATTAGCCGAGAATTGTCAAATTCCATTTACTAAAATTACATGTAAAATCTACTAAGTGCTCACTATTCTAATTTATGTGCAATTACCCTTAATTCAAAAGTTTAATAAACTCACTTGTAAATACTTAGCCATCATTTAATATCGGCTTTAGCTCTAAAGTTTCAAAAGCTGGAAAATTGTTAATGCCCTTTCACCTTGATGTGCCCGTCCTGGGAATAGAGCCCAAGAAAATAGCAGACAAATGAGGCAGGTATTTCTATCAGCATTACCTCATAACCAAAGATTGTTAAGCAATGGAAATTGTTTTAGAAATTATTTAGTACCAACAAAAGAAAACATTATGAAGAATATCTGCATGTAGGTATTAAAGACATTAAATGAGTCTTTTCAACAGATAGTAACACTAAAGGAGAATGCTAGTTTCATCCACGCTAAGAATAACAGAAAACTAGCCCAATAATTATTGATCTCCATTACCTACTAGTAACCTTGATAAGGGAAAACTAGGAATTCCAAAGGTGATAGAAGAGAATTAATAAGAAATTTTTTCCTTGAGGTGAAAAGTTCAATGGGCTCTTTTTCCCTCCATTCTTTGGAGAGGGGAGAGAAAACTTCTACCCTGTGCCACAAATTGACCGAGAGATTCAAAAGCAACCACACAGTGGTATCCCTGTGTGAATGGAGGCTAGCATCACTCACTTTGCCTACGTGTTTGCTGAGCTGCAGACACCAGTAGGCCTAAACCAGTGCAGCCACCAAAACAAAGATGGATGAGGGAATTCTGAGAAGAAGTTGGTATGCGCCCACAGATACTTCACATACACAATTATAAAAAGTGGATCTGCCTCAAGGTAGGAGTCTGAGTGGAGCAAGGCAAAAACAAGCTGCTCAGCAAGGGTGCAGGCATTTCTTGAAAGCCAAGTGGATGTCTGGAAGATAAATGGCCTTGGGCCGTCTTGAAGATACCTTGGCCAGCATTATGAGACCCAGGGTTCACCAGCAGCAGCAAAAGTAGGAGCAGGCACGGGAGATTAGCTTGAGAGTGCACTGCTCTTACTGGATACAGTATTTTGGTTTGGTGCAGTCTCCAAAGAACCATCAATACAGCAGACAAAAAGCCAGCATTTACATACCCATTATGAAAAACATTAATAGTCACAAAAATATGCAAGCAGACTTAGCTTCTTTTTCTTTCCTCCAAACCTACAAAATTTAAGAGAATGCACAAAATGAATGGAAGGACAAAGGATAGTAAGGGAGAATATCACTCCATGTGGCCCATTACATGTCCTAATGCCACCACTGAAGCGAACTGGAGAGTAGAGAGAAGGCTGACTTGGAGGTGAGATTGAACTTGTGATTTAAACTGGCCTGAATTGAGCATAAATATATATATATATATATATATATATATATATATATATATATATATGTATGTATATGTATATATATGTATATATATATGTATATATGTGTGTGTGTATAATGTATATATGTATGTATATATAGATAGATAGATAGATAGATAGTCTTAATTACCCTAAATGATACTATTTTCTAACTAAAAGTTCCTGTAAAGGAACTTTCCTGTTATACACAAGATGTATTTAGAGTTGAGCAAATCAGCACTATCCTTGCCTTTTTAAGTCATGATTAGGAAAGTAAAAGATTTTTCACATGTGTATTCCCAGTGAGTTCATCTCATTTATTACCTCTAACACACAGCACTGTTATTTTAATAATGTTTAAGACAGCAGGCAACCTAAGCTGTTTTGTTGTCTTTTTATAAGCATGTGCTCTTTTTAGCCATTGTAGGGCATTGTTTGATCCCAAAACAAGGAGATCTAATTTTAAAATATCAAGAATATAAAATTCCAAGGAGCATTTGAAACATGACAAGTAAAATGTCCTAGAACAGTGCTTCCCAAAATATGTTGCACAGAAAACTATAAGATGCTTCATTGTTAAAAAGAGGGGTATGCAATCATACATTTGAGAAACTTGTATTTATCTTCCTTCTTTGAAATTCATATTAACATATTTAAAAGTTGGCAAAGTGCTTCAATTTTTAAAAATTGCTAATATTCTTACTCAGAACATTTGATACACATCCCAATAATTAATCCTAATTCCATGACAAGATTCAATGAGCATCTGTGGACTAAACCTTTGGTAGAAGTGTCTTTGTCTGTGAGTGTTCTCTGGGCACAGGTGGCAATGGGAAAAATACCCTTTTTTGATTCTTCCCCTTGTGGATAGCAACTTAAGTTGATAGGAAAGTGAGAAGGGAAAGAAAGAGGCTATGCAAAGGATAGAACAGAAATTGGAAAGAATGAAAAATGCGGAGATACTGCAAGAGAGGTGGAAGGTGAGTGGTGCTTTTTCCTGAAGGCTGAGGTAGCCCCTCAAAATGTCCATGTGCAAGAGAAAGCATGACCTCAAAGGAGAGACTTCTGGCCCCAGCCCAGCCAGTCCCAAGGCTTCATTCACTAAAGTTTTTGACTACAAAGAGAGTTGGTCCAGTGACTAGAACATGGAAGATGAGTGGAAGGCAAAGATGCTTATATATTTGAGGCAAGATGGGGATATTGTTTAGGTGTGGATATGGGGTGGGAAGGAAGAAGTGTGGTGGATCTTTCCAGAAGAAAAATATTCTTACTTTTCTCTCTGGTAAAGGTAATCACTGGCCTCATTGCAGATAGTATGCAAAGTAAGAGTCTAAAATAGATCCAAGGAAACACAAAATGCTTCAGGGTGGGTGAAAAACTGCCTTGCCAAGCTCCACAGAGCATCAGTATATCAAAGCAGCTTTCAAGGTCCAGGTCTGTCGATTCCACTCCCTTCAGAAGGAATGGGTTCTTCAAAAGCATCCATGCTACATTTAAATGAGAGAAACATTGCAGCCTCTCTTCAGAGCTCACAGATGGAAAGCAGCTAAGGGTTTTCCTTAGTGAAAATGACAAATAGCAAGGTTTGTCACTTGAAATATGCCATTATATAAATCTGACTGAAGGGAAAGTGATTTGCACCAATTAATAGACTACACATAAAGAATGTTCTAATTTTCCCCAAACCACAAGAACCTCTAGCCATTTACAAATGGGCTGCAGGCCAAAAGGAAAGAGAACTTCCTGTGGAGTCTTCAGAGTGACCATGTTCCTTTCTCTTCTCCTCCTGCAGTGAGCTAGGGTGACATGGGGTTGTGGTTATTAATCTGCTTGCAGGGAGGAGGATGTTAACGATACACTTGGCTTTAGCAGCACTTCACCCGTGACAAGGACCACCTTTAGCATTCGGCGTTCATCAATTCATTTCATCCTCAGAGCAGCCCTCTGTAAAGTTGGGCACATTCATTATCCTCAATTTATAGAAGGTTAAACTAAGCAAAGAGAAGGCAGAAACAGGGTGAGAAGAGAAGAAAACCTGAGAGAGGGAAACCAAATTCCATATCAAATTGTAGACTGTTAAATCTAGAAAGTGCCATGAAAATTATTTAGGCCGGCGGTTCTCAGCCAGTGGTTCTCAGCCAGGGGTGATGTTGCCACCCTGTCCCCCACCCAGGGCAAAGCCTGAAGACCTTTTTCTTTGTGACAGCTGGGCAAAGGGAACTGCTGCTCTGATCGGTAGTACAAGCTGAGAATACTGCTAAACACCCTTCCAAAATACAGAACAACCTGCACAACAAAGAATTATGTGGCCCAAAATATCAATACTGCTGATCTTGAGAAATTCCAATTTAAGTGAATTCTTTTATTTTATTTGAAAACTCCAACTTAAGTGAACTCTGGAGGCTGGGAAGTCCAAGACCAAGGTGATCCCATACTCGGTGTCTGGTGACAGACCCCTTCCCAATTCACACAGCGATCTTTTCCCAGTGTCCTCACACAGTGGCAGGTGCGAGGGACCTTCCTCCAGTGTGTAAAGGCTCTAATCCCATCCATGAGGGCCCTGACCCGAAGGCCCCACCTCCCAATACTCTCACATTGGGGGTTAGGTCTCAACATAGGAATTTTGTGGTAGACACAACCTCCATTTTACAGCAGGTTCTGAAATCAGACTTTCTAGGTTCATATCTGTATGCTTTTAGCTGGACACTTAGCTTCTCCAAGTTTCCTTTTCCACTCCTGTAAAGTGAAGATAATAATAGGAAGCACTCCTCTGGGTTAAGTTCATTAAAATGCGTAAACCTGTGACACCAAGGCTGGCACACTGTCAAACCTCAGCCAATAAGTGACTTGCCCACAGATTAGTCGTAACTTCCAGCCCAGATCCACGAACAAAGGCTACTCCAAGATACCCATGCCTTCTGCTGACTCAATCTTACCTTACTTTTCCTCCATCAAGAAACAGAACAAAAAAATACCAGCCCACAGAGCCGAATGGCCTGCAAGCAAACTATGAGATCCAAGCAAGGCCAGTAGAGATCAAGAGAAATCTTGAGAGAGGAGAGAGGTTTCAAATGATGACTGAGCGGAAAGTGAAGAAACAGGAAGGGCAACATGCAGAGGAATCAGAGCACAAGACAGGAAAAACCACTAGCTGAGCCAGGTTGAGGAGCATCTGTTCAGGGCCCTGTGCGGAGGCACAAACCACCAGGTGAGTCGCCTGCTTCTCTTTGGGCTTGGAGGGAAACTCCATGCGGCTGGTTAGCAAGACAAGACTGGAGACATCCTGTAACTATACACTCTCCCGATGGATCCAAGTGCTGTTTACCATCCTTCCCAGACAGAAAAAAAAAAAAAAAAAAAAAAACACCACTGAGGCCCCCTGGTGGGCATCCCAAAACAAATATCTGAGCAACTAACTATTCAAAAGTGTGCACTTTTGCTTTGCTCTCAGGATGAGGCTAGAAACTGCATTTTTCTGGTTACACTGCATCTTATCCACTTCCCTCCTTGATGCCAAACCACATTTCTGCTCTATTAAAATACAGGCCATTTTAAAATTCTAACCAGCTTTTCTAAAATCTTTTTTTCTTTTCCTATCCAATGCTCAGTTTGAGTAGAATGCTTTCTGATATAAACTCTGAAAGTAAAGTCAGACCTTCAAGAGCTTATAACCCTGTGCTTTCCCCGAAGCAATGCTGAGCACAGCAATTTCAGCCGGTAGAGAGAACTCCCTCCCAACAGGGTTAGGAATTGTTATAAGTTATTCAAGGGAGTCTACCCAGAGAATGAAAATAAAAATCTCCAAACCAAACCTTGGCAGATATTCAATGTGGCCCTTGTGGTTAAGTTCATTTTCCTGAGGCGGTTATGGACACAAAGAATAACTAACAGGTATGCATGCCTTTCTTCTGCATTATCAACAGTTATGGAGAACGCCGCTTTCTGCAGAAGGCACGACAGGTGCTGCGGTGAAAGAGCATTTATAGTACAATTGATTTTTTTACAAGAAAGCTAAGCTATAAAGCAAATGAACAACACAAACAACTCCTAGTTGAAATTTCTGTCCCTACATGAATAAGTAATGAAAGAAGATCAGTAAGTAATTCTATCAAGATGTCACCCCTGAAGCATCCAAACTTCAGGAGTGGTGATTCGCAGGTTGGGGTATGAATAAGAAGAATAAAGCGAAGAACTCTGACTTTATTTACAAGAGCACCAGCTAACACTTACATGGTATTTATAATGAGCTGTACACTCTGTTCAACATTTTACATATGCCATCGCATTTAAGCCTCACGACGAGGACGTACTATTGTATTACCCGTATTTTTAAGAAAAAGAAACTAAGGCATAAAGAAATTAAGTAAGCAAGGTGCCTCAGGTTATATTGCTAGGAAGAAGTTATGAAAGTCTTAGACTGTTCATAAATATTTCACTTCTCCTCAGGGCCCATGGTCAAACACCTAAGAGCTAGTGTTCAGCCTAACCTGTTCTCTTGGCCTTGGCCTGATTACCGATGTGGTAGTGACCGTGATGACTCTAGGCCTCCTGTCATCCTGAGCGGGGCATTCAGCAGAAGCAAAAATACACACTTTTGCTGTGCTCAGACTGTAAATTGGCGACTGGTCTATCAGTGGAGCGTACTCCAGCCTACCCTGGCTGATACTGTGGTCACGCTGGGACTTGAACCCAGGCAGTGCAGAGTCCATGCTCTAAAACAGCATATTAGGCTGCCTCCCAAGTGTGAGGTATTTAAAGAGCATACAACCTGGTAGGGAAATTGGCACACGCTGAGGAAGCAATCAAATACAAATGCTAAGTTTTCTAAAACCTGATGGATTTAGAAATAAATTAGCCCAGAGTAAGTGAACAGAAAGTTCGGGGAATGGAAAGATCGGTGTAGCCAGATGTTTTGGCCCAAGCCCATTGCATTGGAAGGATCAGAAACCCATTCTAATTAGCTTGTGTCAGAACTGAAACTGGGTGTTAGGTTATAAAACTCTTGGAATTAAAGGCAGGGAAATAATCACTGAGCCTCCTATGAGCTATAAGTGACCTGAAAAATCAGCAATTTCAGTTGCTTTCTCAGAGGTTGCATGTACTGTCTTATTTATGCTCCTCTTAGCTTTCCTTCTTTTATTTCTCAGCTGTACTTCTCTGCTTGGCCTAACATGTCCGTCGGTCTCACATACCAGATCCATCTCTACCACCATTAGAAAGGCCCTGTGTCCCTGAGTTCAGGTTATGACAGAGAGAATATGCTCAGCTCAACTGGTTTCCCCTTGGCCACATATCAACCCCTGTTCAGTTAACTGTCTGGGAGAGGGCCCCCGGGTTCATAGGGATGTCTCATCCAATCCTTTCAGCAGAAATGGAATAAGAGAACAATTCCAAAGAAAAAGGTGTGTGGTTAGTTGCAGGTTCAATATATGCCAGCTGTCTTACTCATCTAAATATTACTCAATTGAATATCACTACTGTGTATGTGGTTAGAAGACAAGCACAAGTTTGGGTGCGGGTTGATGTGACCCGAGAATGGGAAGATCCCCATGGCCTAGTAGCGCTTAATAATGCACTGGCTACTATACGGGTCAAAAGGTTTGTTGGCACCCTGATTACTTTTATTATCTCTGCAATCATTGTGGCAGCTACCACTACAGAAGCAACTGCTGCCCTTGTTAATTCAATTCAAACTGCTCATATGGTAGATGCTCTTTTAACCAATACTACTTTAGAAATGATTCAACAGGCCCAGATTGATCAAGAAATCCTGACCCGACTTTCTGCAGTGGAGTCAGCCCTCAGCTGGATCGGGGAACGACAGGATGCGCTTGTGACTCATCAGCAGCTAACCTGTGACCCCGGCTTCTCCAAGCTATGCGTCACTCCCCTCCTGTGGAATTCCAGCCAGTATACCTGGAGTGACATTCAGCATCGCCTTAGAGGGGCTTTTTCTACTAATCTAAAAGGACAGATTGATAAACTGCAATTGGAATTACATCAGCAATTGCAGGACATGCAAAGGCTGTCTAAACAGGAGATATTTGAAAGCCTCCGTGAACATTTCGACTGGCTAAACCCCCAGACTTGGTTTAATGATCTTAACCTAAAAATGTGGATCTTTGGGGCTGCTGGCTGCTTTCTGATTATAATGCTAGTGTGTGTGCTTCGCTGCATATGTAAATTATTCTCCCAGAGCCGGGCAAGGGACCAGCAAGTGGCGAATTTTATAGGTTCAATCCGGCTCCTAAAATCGCGGAAAAAAGGCAGAGGGAAATTTAAGAATTCTATTCGCACACGTGGAGAGTCGCCGCCACGGGAAATCACACGTGTCTGAGCTCAGCTCCGCGTGCCCGTATGAGCTGGCGTGATCCATGCCTGTGGAAAAGGATCTCATAAGAAAAAAGGGGGAGGTGTGACAGGAATTCTTTTCATCCGCATGATAAAAACGTAACCCCCTGGGAATTTCCACGTCTCGAGCTCAGCTCCGTGGAAATTAACACTCCCGTGCGGGCCTGCATAAAAATCATGCTCTTGGAAAAAGGAATTCCTTTAAGGGAAATTGGATTAACTTACTTCCTAGGACTTGTTAATTTGTTGGGACCCTTCCCCCGGAACGAAGGGATTATGCTAATGGTTGCCCGGAACATCTTGCATAGCTAATGAATAGCCATTCCCATTTTGCTGTATCCGGAGCTTCCCAATAAAAACCCGGCTAAGCCACGCTCGGGGCCTTTTTTCCTGGGATGAGAGGAATCAAGCCACGTGGCCCCGGATTCCTTCCCCCCGCGTGTCTCAGTGTGAGATTATTTCACGCATTCGGTTACGGTCACCCACGGGTTTCGGCTGGGACGATATCCCCACGACAGTTAGTGTAGAAATTAAGAATGACTTACTGTAAGAGGTGAGGATTTGACTGCAATAAGCAAAGGGAACTGTGGCCGGGGAACTGCAGCTCCTGTACACGTGCCCAAGCTCCCCTGCTGCTCTGTGGGTGAGGAGGCAGCCTACAACGGCTGCAGGAAGGAGGTTCCTGTTGCTCAGGGTGGGAGATCGGAAAAGTGAGGTAAGTCATCAACAGATGTTCGTCAGTGACCTTCCCCTTCACCTGAAGCTTATTTTACAAGTCTGCCCTTCTCAGGTCAGCAACCAGTCTTCTGACTGTTTTCAAAGTCTGTGCTGTGATCTCCACGTCAAAGAGTATATGTCCCTTCTTAATCTTTATCAATAAATTCTCTTTTGTTTTATAGGAATTAAAAAACACTTCTTACACCCTATACAATACTGTAAGTCACTTTAAGAGAAGGGGCTGGGTTTTATATCTATTCCTAGCATCTAGTTCAATTCCCTTCCCATAAAGCTTCATAAATGTTTGTTGAATAGAGTAATTAAAAATAAATAAACCTAGCTTTAGGAAGAACAAAGAGCAACACTGACTTATGTGTCAACATCACAAAGACTTAGAGTTCTTTGAAAAGCAAATAGCCCATAACATAGAAAAAGGAGAAGTCCTGAGTCGCTGTCTTGACTCCCCAGGGTTTTCCCTTCCACCGACTACTCCAGAGGTGGCGATGGGGATCCCTGCCCACCACAGCTAACAAGCCACTTTTTCAAATAACACATTAAGTTTTAAATATCTGAATTAATGTTATAATACAATAATATGATATATTATTAGGTTTTTAGGTCACATGTCAATATATTGCCCGGAAGTCAGTGTATTTATATATTTATCAATATATGTCAATGTATTTATATATTCTGATTTCATAGCACTGAGACTTTCAAGCCATAATCTCAGTCTCCCTGCTTGACCACACATGTAAAGCTCTTAGCCCAGTGGAACATAATACGTGCTAAGAAATATTAGTTGTCTTCCTATTCTCTTCCCTTTGGTGAGCATTGTCTATGCCAAGCCAAAGGATGTCACAGAGCTGTGTGCCACATTGCTCTTTGGACAGCGGGGCCAGCTGCAGTGTAGACTGCGAAGTAGAACCCTAGCACCAAACCGAGCTGCCACTCGAGCCTCAGTGCTGCGATCTCTCCAGAGTGCTTCGTCTTCTCTGGGCAGCAACGGGGCCTCCTCATCACTCAGGAATAAAGGAAGGTCGGAGGGGGACCCCAAAATATTGGAAGCGACAGACTACCCGAGGCATTGCAATTTGGCTCGTTCCCTGTTATGACAATGATGGTAACAAGAACTGAAAATGGCACAGCATAAATCCATTCTTGAGACCAAAACTGTAAGAAAAACGGGAAACTTTACAGTACCTGCTATCCCCAGAACAGGCTTCTCATTGTAATTGTTTGGATTTTTATTTTTCTTTATTTTATTTTTTTTTAATAATCTTGTATTCAGATCTTGGTATCAGCAGTCACTGCAAATTGTTTGGGCAGTCAGAAAAACAGTGATGTTCATTTAGTAACAAGGTTGTAAAATTTGAATAGACCAAGGCAACAAATGCTAAAGACAGTTTTCTTTGCATAAGCAACTCTCATACATTATACTTTTGACACATTAAAGAATAAGAACACTCAAACCCAAATTCTAGTGAATAAAATTTGCATCCCACAGATAGACATTCTGTTAAAGCAATAGTTCTCAAATAGGGACAATTTTGTACACAGCACCGCCCCCAGCAGACCTTTGGCAATATCTAGAGATTCTTCCCACTATCACAGGTGGAGGCGAGTGCCATGGCGTCTGATGGGTAATGGCCAGGAATACTGACAACATCCTGCAGTGCACAGGCCATGCCCCACAACAAAAAAGCATCCCACCCCAAAATGTCAATAGCAATGAGGCTGAGAAACTTGTATTGAAAGAACCCAAAACTCTTGCTTTACTTAAATCTAATACCTGACCATTAATTATTAAATGTTTTTGCATCCCATTCCCTTGGGACTGATTAAAGAAAACTAAGGAAAAGGAAAACATAAAATGAAAACTTGTAAAATAGAAACTAAAAATTAAATTTCAAACTTCTCAGAAGTCAACATGAGCCCTGTACAAAACATTATATTAATCACCTTTTCATTGGCATACTCATAATTCCTAACATTTATTCTTCTCTTTATTTTTTTATATTTCACTTGAAATAGAACATTCCATTTAAACCATCTTCTTGATCTTTTAAAAAGCTCTGTGGGGTGGACATAATTATATACAACTTAAAGCGACAGTACAAGACTCATGTAGGTTAAGTACTTGTCCCATGAAACACGGGTGAAAAGAACAGCCTGGAACACTGAAAAGAGGAAATGTTTGGGATGAGGAATACCAAGCTTCCTGAAGTCTGTCACTTGCCAGCCATGTGTCATTGTTTTATGTACTTGGCTTTCCCAGCTCTATAACGAGAGGGGTGATAGCTCAGAGAGTCACTGTAAGGACTAAATGAGGTCACGGATTTCAAACAAAATATCTCACATAGTGTGAAAAAGACACAGAGGTGGCAGGACCTGAGCCTGATATTCTGATTTCAAATCCATTGCACTTTCCTCCATCCCAAGAGGGCCCGCCATGTATTTATAATACCACAAGCATTTGAAGTCACTGATTTCAGGAGCAAATGTGTATAGCATGCCTTAGGACAAAGAAAAAGAGAAAGAAAGAAACACCTTAAAATCATTCAGAACTCCTTTACTTTCAACTATGTTGTTCAAAGTCACCAGGAGATTTCTTTGTCAGCCAGGACAAGAGAAGCAGAATCTTTCCATTTTCCATGATTGAAGAGTGTGCGTTTCTGTGTGTGTGTGGGGGGCGGGGGGAGTGGATAGAATGAAAGCATCTCAGAACAGTCTAAAGCAAAAGGGGACTTAATCATCCTCAGTGAAATGCAGAGAACGTGCTTTTATTTGTTCACGGGAAACTCAGACCAAGTGAGTGTATTTTTCTCAGGCATCCAGCAACTCTTTCAGGGGCCTGAATCAAAAAGAAATGAATATTAAAAAGAAACATTGACTTAGTAATTCCACTTCCAGAAATTCATCTGAAGAGAAAAATGTATATGTATGCAGAAGTCCAGCTTTACTGCAACCTCTTAGGGGGTTGGGTAGCTCCAAAGGAGGGGTAGCAAGGCGCAATGAACGAGTCCAGACACTCTCTCTCTGAAGCTCTGGAGGCCCAGTCAGGAGTCTTTTCTCTCTCCCACTGACTGAACAACCACAGCAAAATTTTCTCTATTTTTAAAAGGTTTCTTTTTACAATCAGTAGAGACAACTACAAATCATTAACAGCTCCAAAAGGTTGACATACAAGAGTACTTTAATTTTCACCTAGGCTTAAACAAATGGATGCTATGATAAGGAGGCTTGCTAATCTACCTTTTAGCCAGGAAACAGTATTAAACTACAAAACTCTAGGTCCTAGTTAATGGCTAAACATATAGTTTTAAAGTCTTAGATCTCTCTGAGTTAAAGATGTGTGCAGAGGTTGCTCTTCATACCTTTGAGATTCAAGAGGACTGACACGTAGGCAAAGGCATTCTTAACCATTAGCCACATTCATCAGGGCTTAGATGTTTGGCTGCCTATCAGGCAACAGGAAGGTTCTATTTACATTTTTTTGAGATGTGAATCTATTGTTTTGTTTAACCTTTACTAAAATCTACTATTTTCAGCTAAAAGCTTCCTATCTACTATTTATCTGGTTCTAGTAATAAAACATTCCTGTTAAGTAGTAAATTTCTGGCTTTGGAAAGAACCGTATAAGACATTTCTTAGTAAATGGCTTCTCTAGCAATTAGCAGTTGCTTCTGCTTTTAGTGTTCAGGTTGCTGGTTTGCTAAATGGCTTAATCCCTTTCCTTAACCCTTTCAGGTGGGGGAACAGGACTTTGTTTTTCAGAGGTCAATGAGTGTTTCCACAGCCACATCATGCAAGCCATAAGCTAGATTTGGGGTGAACTGCCCCTGGTCGCCTGCCACTGTGCAGCGGCGTCCCGCCCATATCCGACTGTGCCAAGAAATGGGTGTGGGTTGGTTCTCCACAAATCAGCATCTATGGATCAGATGCAGCATGGCTCTCAACACGTGTATACATATATATAATTTTAACATCTAATACACAAATTGTGGTATCACCAATGCAATTCTAGAAATTAATGAATCTCTTACAAATATGAAAAATTAAAACCAAATGAAATACCCAACAAAAAGAGAATGGTTAAGCAGTCATTAAAAAATTAAGGTTATTAAGTGTAGATATAACACTATGATTAATGCCTGCTATAATACAGGTTAGGAAAAAAGCAGAAACAAAATTACAGACACAAAATAAACTCAATTTTGTTTTTTTCGAAAGTCTAAATAAACTTGTAGGAAGCAGTCTAAAATGTTACAGTGGTGAGATTATTAATAATTTTTAATCTTTCTTATTTTCAATTTTTACTAGCTTTATAAAATGACCATATGAGTATATTCATGCTATAATAAAAACATAAATATAATGACAAATTTAAGAGCACTTAGAAAAGGAATTATGTTGAAAGCATATAGAGAAATTTATGTGGAGAACTTGCTACTATAAATAAAACAGTTTAGTGAGGCACAGAAAAAATAACTCCATTGTTACAACATTATGAAGCCCTTTACACCAAATTCCTCTCAGTGCATTAATTTCACATTGATTTCATTTTGGCATGGAACATGCCCCTCGGTTCTACAATAAAAGAAACTATGAAATATCAATGGTGACTCCTAGAGGACACATATACACATGCTGATTGAAGATTAATTTCTAGCAGGGTGGTCCATCATGTCCCTTGTTTTGGGACACAGGTCAGGTGGCCTGAATGATTAGTAAAGGAACCTGAACCTGGTTTGAGTTGGCTCCATGTTTCTGGAGAACATGAGTTTTTCTGTATTAGAGGCATAGAGGATGCCCTTGTTTGACCATATATTTTACTACAGAATATCACAATCCGAGTAAGAAATTATCTGATCAATGGTATGAAATGTCACTGAGAGCTACCATGTGTATGAAGCTTGGTGATACTTGATTCTAAATATAGAAAAACCTTCCTGGATGGCAGTGTACTACCCGTTGGCTTAGACTCTGTCCCATGAAATATATACGTTTTCCTCTTTGTCCTTATCCTTTGCATACAATTGCTCAGCAAAACTTTCAATAGCACACAACATTTCGGGAAATAATTAAAGAGATTATTTAATCAAATGACTCTCAGGACTCTGTCTAGAGTAGGCACGTAAACAGCCCTGAGCTGGAGGTTCAGTTCAAAAAGAGTACAGATTCGTAGCAACAGCAATGTGAGAGCCACCACAAGATTTAAAATCCACCTTTTAAAAAAAAAATACAGACTTAATGTAGTCAATTAGCTGGTCCAAAATACCTCGCCTCTGCCATGGTTTTATAAAAGACTGCTTTGAGCGGTCACAATGACCTCAGTTTTTGATAACTATTCCCCACCCAGGAAAGTTATTTCTATATAATGTGTGAATTTACCCTCTCCCCAGTTCCACACAGCTTTTTCAACCAAAGATGAACATCTGACTAATGTTAAATCAATCAAACACTCTATTGTATGGATTTGAAATTGGGATTGAAAGGCAACCAGTCAGTTGCTTTAAAACTAAAGGAATATAGTGAATATAGTCATCTCATGCTATGTGCATGAAAAATCAGGAAAAGTTGAAATGAAGTAAATGTTGAAAGAAGAAAGATATGTTTGAGTTTGAGAAGGCTCCAATACAAAGATCCCTCTTTCCTGCCCAAGTTCTGAACCAACTGAGAGACACAGGAAACATATCGAGATAAAAATAGCCCCTTTATATGAGATACAGTTTGGAGATCACTGCTCTGGGCGTGGCAGAGTTGGCTCCCCAGTTCTAACCCCAGAGTAGGCAGACCTACCTTCCGAGTCCCAGTCAGGCCTGGGTCCCTACAACTTTTCCCTGCTGCCATTTTCCAGGAATCTTAAAATATGTGGGAGGAATGAAGGAGAAGAGCAGAAGGTATGTTCTCTGCAAGCAAACAGATCCCAAAAGGAAGGAAGGGGATAAGCCAAACATGCCCAGTGTAGTCTTCCAAATTCTTCAGTTATGTAGCAAATTCTTCAGTTAGGCACGTCCCTCCTTCTCAAGGAAGAGTGAGAGAGAGAATGGAAATGGGCCCAGCGTTCTACACTATCAGAGGGCTTTCTGCATGGGAATGTGCTGAGGGGGTAAAAGTGGCTCCACCTAACATGGTGGTAGTTGGAATGAGAGTGTGGATTGGATTCCAGCTGGGTTGCCCTTGGATTCCATGAGGTACCCTAGTATCTTTCTCATAAATTTCCCCTTGGCTTAGATTAACTTGGTTTGGTTTCTATTACTTATAACCAAAGTCATCCAAGACAACTGTTTGTGATTAGCATTCCACTGTGGACTACCCAACAACAATGCCAATGTTAGCCTAGCAGTTGATTTAGTCCTTGCAGGGCAAATGGAGGCAGTCTGGCTTCCTCACCCAGGTGTCTGGGTGACTAAGGGGAGCACTGTTCCCATAGCCCTGAGACTGGGTCCGATAAACTGTTCCCATAACATGAAGTGGGCTCACACGTGCAGAATTATGTTATGTTATGTAATTTCTGGCATCTTGCCAGCTTAATTCCCCTCTAGTACTTAAACAGGTAGGGACTCCCTGCTGGGGGTGATGATGATGAGAGACACACAAGGGGACAGGTGCCGTGATGGGTGCCACACTGGGGAGCAGAGGCCACGACATGAGACATGCAGATAGACACGCAGCTTGCAGAGTGTGTAACTCACCCACTCGTGAATAAAGGCATGCCGGACATCCCAACGGTTCCATGAATATTTTTCTATCTGCATGAACACCATGGACCTGCCTGGCCTTAAAGAGTCACAACACAGTCCTATTCGCTCTACCTTTCGTTTTCATGTTACAGGTGGGAAAATAAGACCTGCGGAGATATATACACACACACGTACACATACATATCACTCCAATACCACTTGCTTTGGCCTTTAATTAACACCGTGATTTGAAAGACAAAAATAATGCTGAGTCTCAGAAAAACTCTCACTTATGGTCTTTAGTCGTATTAAGCTGAACAGGAACAGCAGCAGCAAATTGTTGATGAGGCAGAAGCCGAGAGCACAAAACCCTTGGCTACCAGCAGGCTGCAGCATGGCAGCACATCAAAACCCCAACGTGGTGTGCCACCCCATTGCCTCCTGAGGGTGGAGGCATTTATTCCTTAACTGTTGCAACTGACAACTCGCAGTGGAGTCCCTTCCCCAGGACTTCCCCTTATTAAAAGAAAGCTGCTTCCCCAAGTCATGCCTCCTTTGAGAGTGGGGAAGCCAATGTCTGATGAGGATTGGAGAAGGGGTGCAGAGGGCCTCGCCCCCTTACCTCAATTCCAGGTATCTCTGAAGAGCCCTCCCAGGCTCCACGGGTGCTGCTTCACAGTTCAGCCCCTCCCTTTGCCTAATCCTACTTCCCTCATTCCCTTCCAGATGTGTGTCCAAGACCATTCTCCAATCAATTCTTGAATATAAATCTCTGCCTCAGAGTCTCTGTCCTGGGAGACTTGACCGGTACCAGTCCTGGCGTCAGAAATAAGCAATATCTAGGGCGGCATAGACTTACAGAAATTTCTGCAATGATGGCATTGTTTTATAGCTATGATGTGTAATAAAGTGTATCTAGAGCTACTGAGCAAATAAGTTTTAATTTAATTTAATTTATTCAAACATCCACATCTGGTTAGTGGCTACCATACTGGACAGGGCAGATCCTGACTGTCAGGATAAAAACTAGAACTTCAGTGGCATGCCATGATCATCCGAACATCTGTGGAAAGAAGCCAAACGTGGTGGGAAAGGCTTGCTGTGGGTTGGGTGAAGAACTAGGTTTTGAGAACAGATAATAATATTACCTGTGCTGGGTAATATTATTCCCATTTTTTCAGGTGAGGGTAATGTGGCCCAGAACTTATGCAAGGCCATACATGTAGTAAGTAGGAAAAACAGAATCTGAAAATAATACTAAAGTTTATGCTCTTTTTAAAGTGCTCAAAACATGGGATATGTGAGAGCAAACGCAGCAAACCCAGACCACAAGTGAGCAGCAAATATCAACACATATCCTTAAGCCTTGAGCTTTCTTATTACTGTGTATAATTATGTAAGAGGAATGATGCTGGAGTTGTTGTAGCATCCAATGAGTCCCAGCCACCAACTGTGGCATATCTATCATGTGCTGGGTGCCTGAAGCTGCTGATACTGAGATGAATCCGAAATTAAGACATGATTGTAAGTGACCACAGAGTGTGGCCTCGATTGTGTCCTTCCTCCTGACTGTCCCTGCTGCTGAGCCCTATAAGGCATAGTAACTAGTTGCTCAGAGATACTGTAGGCTGGTTCGGATATAGCTAAGGCTGTGCTTCTAAATTCTATAGTCTCTCATACCCTAGAGAACAAGCTGCCCCCTGGCACAACAGTGCCCGGTAAGGAGAGGGGAGACTGGGGTGCACAGAAGCAGCTCCAGGGCACAGCAGTCACATTATATTCTATATGAATGGCTCCCCCTGGCACTGCAGTGTGTGGCCCTGCATGAACCTCTCTTCATGCATGATTTTCCTAGGACCCACTCTGGTTCCTGCTCAACTTTTTAAAGAGAAAGGTGGGAAGAATTCCTGGGCCTATCTCAGCAAAGTAGTGGCACAGAAGATGTGATCAAAATAGAGGTTTCCTTTAAGCTTGGAGCAACCCAAAAGAGAAAATGGAAGTCAGATTTTTTAACTGATTTTCTTCTTCCAAAGCAAGCTTCAACCCTTAACGTCATGGCTCTGAGCGCCCCCTGCAGGTGGCTCTGGGCCGCCTATATACACAGCAGCCTGGGTCCTCAAGGAGCTCACAGCCAGACGACATAGCAATAAATTGCTCTACAATAGCTTCTGTGGGAGTGGGATGTACAGATGCTAGGGCAGCCGAAGGAAGAACTAGACAGAGCTTCCCAGGTGCCTTCTGTTACAGCTCTGTTTCAGTAAGGTGACAAAGTTTGACATAATAGCTACTGAACAATGACTTAATCTATATGCATGACTCATGGTATGTTTGTGAGATGCTCCCAGCAATCTACCCCATGCAAAGAATCAGCACTGCTTTAAGGGGGACCAGTTGATTGGTGAGGTTTTGCTCTGACCCAAGCTAAGGGAAGGGAAAACATGAGGTTGCAGGTTCCCATGCTACATCCAGTCCTTACTAAAGGCCTATACTGTCCGTTCCTCCAGGAAATTAAAAATCTGGGAAAAAAAAAAAAAAAGGATAACTACAAAGGCTCTTTAAACCTCCTTACAGGCATTCATCACAAACTTGGATGATTCCGAAGCTGCCCTTACAGAATCTAGCTCAGCACTAAATTTTCCAGATCATCTCCTGCATCCATGATCCGTGAGGAAAGACTTGAGTGTGGACTCCTAAAGGCAGAGACACTTCCATTGATCACTATATTCTCAGGGCCTAGCATTCCAGGCACCCAGTGGGTGCTCATTATGTATCAGTCCTTCTCCATACAGTAATAGCTCAGTAAGTTCAACAAACATTTATAGAGTATCTATGTGTCCAGCATCGTTCTAAAGACTAAGAAAAAAATGATAAATAAGACACACTGGTCCTTTGCTCTCCAGTAGCTTATAGAGAGAGGGCACTCAATAAATTGTTCTTCAGATTGACTTGCTGACTGAGTGGTTCAACAGAATCAGTCTCAGAACTCGCTCCTCCCCACCCCCCGCAAATAATCTCTAAACAGAAGTCTCCAATCAAGTGAATCCAAAAACTGGTTTGAGATGTATCCAAAGGGTACTGATCAGGCATATGGCTTGCATTTCTTAAGCACCCTTGTGTGCACTGTCTTAATATACCTCTTCCTTCCTAAACCCACCCCCACCCTGGTCCCTATCTGAGCAATAAAGTATAGGATGCCGCCTGTCCCTAGCCACAGAATAAATGGAGATACACCGATCTACACAGGGCTTGAACTGGCATCCTTCCCTAGCAGGGCCCACCCACTGCAGGAGTGTCAAAATGGATTTATTCTCGGGTGGACACAGCTTTATCCTACATTCTTCAGTGTAACTTAGAATTGTCCTTCTAAGTTGTAGACAAACAGGACTGAAGTAAACAACTTCTGCATTTCCAGACTTTATGAGTATATATCTAGATTAACATTATGGAGGTTATAGAGTTCCCCTCCCTTGACACTTTGGTCTGTATATCATGCTATGTTTATTCTTCTAACCATTAGTGTGCAAAGGAAGCTGTCCTTGTCACTGGAAAATAAGAGCGAGTGGTCATCGCAATGGCAGAATGCAGGTAATCACAAATAGTCAGGGAAACAAACACTAGCAACAAGATGAATGTGCTGGAAGCAAGTATAACAAGAAGAAGTGGCAGAGCATGGGCCATTGCTTCAGCCACACAGCCAGTGCCTCTGTGCATAAATTCTCAGCAGGCTTCAGAGGCAGAACTAGAAATAAGTTTATACCCAAGGCAGCATAGAATGTCAAGTCAACTTGAGGCTTGCAGAAGAACAGGCAAAAAGAAGGCGGAAGTGATTGGCAGGGGCTATTTGGCATTTGCTCAATCACATCCCAGCCTGTCTAGTCTCCTCAAAGAACAAAGGTCTCCTGACCACGAGCCAGTGTGGAAGGCCTTTCTGGCTTGCTTCTCTCCTGTGCCTGTTTTCCTAGACTAAATTAAGGGGTCATATATGAAAGAGACGTGCTAAGACTCGGAGTTCAGGGACACACAACGGTGGTGATTCTACAGAGAGGTGAATAGAGTTCCCCATGTTGCTCCCCAAATTGCAGCTGCCAAAATGTACCTTGTTTTGAAGCTGGAACAACTTTAATGTTTCCTTAACACAGGCAGGAGCTTCATTAAATCTCCACGGAGTTTACCAGCTATGTTCTCCCTGGGGTAAGCTGGATGAGATCCAAGCCAGGATACCAGACACACACAGGCAAAATTATACAGGAAGGGAAGTAAACCTCATTATCTTCCCAAGACACAATTTTACCTGCTTTAGTTAATTGCGTTTGTGCAGGGAGGGGAGTCACTTCATCAAAGACATGTTTTTGAGAGACTCGTGGTGGTGTGGAATCTGTGGGCTACTGTCCACATCAGAGGCTTCCTCTGGAGCCTGAGTGGAGGCTCAGGTGTGACAGGCAGCCAGGAACAGCACTTCCTCCAGTGCAAGTGAAGCCAGTGAAGCAAACTCCAGGAAAATGCAGGGAAACATTGTTCTGTCCAAATAGGTCACACAAAACTGATTCCTTTGGGAATATAATTTTTCATTCTGGAGTTGGGATTATTTGACCCTAAGCTTGTATAAAACTTAGGGACAACAGTCAGGGGAGGGTGGGATAAATGCACTGACGTCATCGGCCTGCTCCTAGGACTTTAAGTAGTACAATATTTACATGAAGAGTTGAGCTCCTTTAAAAACATGATTTCTGCAAAAATCCCCAGCTCATTTGTTCACTTACTTATTCATTAATTTTTTCAACAAGCATTTTTCAATGTGCCAATCACAGTGCTAGGTCCTAGGGATATAGTAATAACCAAGGCAAGTAGGTTCCTCACCTTTTATAGTCTAACCAGTTAAGCATGTAATGATGGGTGGTTTTAATTTTAGTGAAAGAGTATGTACAGGGAGCAGTGCACACACGGATAAGAGACCTAACTTACTTAGTAGAAGGTGGTAGCCTTCCCAAAGAAATGTATCATCAGGACAAGCTGGGTTACACCACGGTCACTAACAACCCATAATCCCAGGGACTTAAATCAACCACAGCTTATTTCTTGTTAACCCTAGATATTGCAGTTTACCAGGGGCCTCTGCTAATCATGATTACTCAGGGACCCAAGCTGATAGTACAGCCATCAACTCCAATGGCACTAAATGCTCAGCCAGAGGGACAAAGACAGCTCTGAGGGTCTGGCACTAGCATTTGAGTATTCCACCTATAAGTGACACACATCACTCTGATCATTTCTCGTGGGCCAAACTAATCATGTGGCTCCACCCACTAAGATGTACAATCATCTCAGATGCTCAGTAATGATTTGCACACCAAGTAATGACTCCACTGGGTCATGAAAACAGGGTACTAGCTAGTCCCATTAAATAAGGTCAGAGCTCAAGGGTCTGAGAAAAAGATTTCCAGACATATTTCAAGGCAATAACATGTAAAGTCCACCTAATTTTTACCTGGAGTGCACTTCTCTTCTATAGACATCATTAATTGTATGTCTGCCTGCAGACTAGACTCTAAGTTCCCAAATCCATACTTCCTACCATAAAGCCTGGCACAAAGTAGGTACTCACTACATGTGCATAAATAAGGACAATAATGTTGCCCTCTTGATTGATTATAATGGATCAGATCAGCGATATGTAAAGTTCCTTGTCTCTTACCAGAATCCATAACCACTTCAAGGCCAAAATAGGACTTTCTTAAAGAATTTCCTGATCTGCCTCCATCCCAATTCCTCTTTTACTGATCCTTCTTCCTGCTTTTCCTAACTATAAATTGTACAGGTAAGTTCACAGGATCTGCGACACATTTTTGCTTGTATATATTTGTCTCTCTTATTCTCCTAGACATTGAGACCAGTGCCTGGCACATGGTAGATGTTCAAAATATTCTATTGAGTAATTGAATAAATCTAAATTTTAAAAAGTTATCAATAGGAGGATACTTGAGTAGCAATGGAAGTGTGGGAAAATTAGGAAAAGTAGACACTGTCTAAGGGAGGTCACTAAGCTGAATCAAGCACCAAGTTCCAGAGATAAGTATATCTCTCCCAAGGAAAGATGGATGCTGCAAGTCATTGTATCCTGGATTGAATTGGACTTACATTATACTAGTAATATCTTCTACTTTTATGCCATGCTTACATTTGAGACAGAACATACGATCAGCTCCCATGTACGTTCTGCTCTCTTCCTCCTCGTTTAGATCCTGCTTTTCTGCCAAAGGGCAATCCACCAATAATCACAATAGCACTTCGCATATATAACATCTGAACTTCATAAAATTATTTCACATCCCAGGACTTCCGGCCAAGATGGAGGCATAGGTAGACACACTATCTCCTCGCACAACCAAAAGACAGAAAACAACAATTTAAAAACAAAAAACAACCAGAACTGACAGAAAATCGAACTTTATGGAAGTCCGAAAACAAAAGAATTAAAGACACATTCATCCAGACCGGTAAGTGGCGTGGAGCCAGGCATACAGCAAAACGGTGGTTTGTGAAGCTGGGAGCGAAACACTACAACAGTCTAGAGGGACTGCAGCTGGCAGGCTTGGACCCAAAGGGACCAAGGCTGGTGTAGCAGATGGTCCCACATCCACGTGCAAATAAACCAGGAGAAAAAGTTGAGGAGTGGAACAGACCGTGCAGCCCAGGAGCCCAGTGCAGGGAAATAAAACCTCAAACCACTGATTGAAAACACCTGTGGGGGGGTGAGGCGGCAGTGGGAGACAAACTCCCAACCCCACAGGGGAGTTTGTTGGAAAGACCCACAGGGTCCTAGAACAAGCCTGCCCATGTGGAAATCAGCACCAGAAGGTCCCAATTTGCTTGTGGGTAGAGAGCAGAGCAAGCGCCATTGCGCCCTCTCAGACCTCCTCCCCACAGACAGTGTCACAATGCATTGAAATGGGTTACCCCGCCCTGGTGAACACCTAAGGCTCCGCCCCCTCATATGTAACAGGCATGCCAAGAGAAAAAAAAAATGGCCCAAATGAAAGAGCAGATCAAAACTCCAGAAAAAATACAACTAAGTTACAAAGAGATAGCCAACCTATCAGACGCACAGTTCAAAACACTGATAATCAAGATGCTCACAGAATTGGTTGAATTTGGCTGAAAATTAGATGAAAAAATGAAGGATATGCTAAATGAAATGAGGGGAAATGTGCAGGGAACCAACAGGGATGGGAAGGAAACTCGAATCAATGGTGTGGACCAGAAGGAAGAAAAAAACATTCAACCAGAACAGAATGAAGAAACAAGAATTCAAAAAAATGAGGAGAGGCTTAGGAACATCTAGGACAAATCTAAAAGTTCCAACATCCGAATTATAGGGGTGCCAGAAGGAGAAGAGGAA
Organism: Micronycteris hirsuta; assembly: GCA_004026765.1. Lineage (NCBI taxonomy): Eukaryota > Metazoa > Chordata > Mammalia > Chiroptera > Phyllostomidae > Micronycteris > Micronycteris hirsuta. The sequence continues at coordinate 82,073 of PVJI01004505.1, read as the reverse complement.
GACCAACGGATTGAAAATTTATTTGAATAATAAAAGAAAACTTCCTCAATCTGGCAAAGGAAATAGACTTCCAGGAAGTCCAGGAAGCTCAGAGAGTCCCAAAGAAGTGGGACCCAAAGAGGAACACACCAAGACACAACATAATGACATCACTCAAGATTAAAAATAAAGAGAGAATCTTAGAAGCAGCAAGAGAAAAGGAGACAATCACCTACAAAGGGGTTCCCATAAGACTGTCAGCTGATTTCCCAAAAGAGACCTTACAGGAAAGTAGGGCCTGTAAAGAAGTTTATCAAGTCATGAAAGGCAAGGACCTACATCTAAAAATACTCTATCCAGCAAAACTTTCATTCAGAATGGAAGGGCAGATAAAGTGCTTCTCAGACAAGGCCAAGTTCAAGGAGTTCATCATCACCCAGCCTTTATTATATGAACTGTTAAAGGAATTTACATAAGACATGGAGGGTTATCAACAGAGGAGTGGGAGGGGGAGAGAGGGGAAAAAGGTACAGAGAATAAGTAGCATAAATGGTAGGTAGAAAACAGACAGGGAGAGGGTAAGAATAGCATAGGAAATGTAGAAGCCAAAGAACTTACGTGTATGATCCATGGACAAGAACGAAAAGGGGTGGGGTGGGGGAGGGGGTATACAGGGCGGAGGGGAATAAGGGGGGAAATGGGACAACTGTAATAGCTTAATCAATAAAATATATAAAAATAAAAATAAAAAATAATATTATTTAACATCTTTTGTTGTGTTGTCCAGAAAGGCAACTTCTGTGGCATCCACCCATAAGTAATGATTTCTTGTCATTGGCAATCAGAGGAAGAGAAGCAATGGTGTGCTGGCTTTCACCTCTCTTTCAGGTTTGATTTTGTAATGCAGCTGAGATGCTGTTCAGTCTTCCCTCTCTCCTGGCTCTACCAGCTCCACTCACTGCCTGAAACAGCACAGCTCCAGGCAAATATTCAGGCTTGTGACCACAGAAATCTGAGCAGAATGTTGATTTTCATGCACTCAAGATAAACCAGGCCATTAATTCTCAGGAATTGTATGTTCTGCCAAATACCTGCCCTCATAGCAGCAAAGCAGCCTTTACTGTCATCACAGCTGCTCAAAAGAGGGCTTGTGAGCTGCAATTTTTCACACCATTAATGCATTGCATGCACCAAGGAGCGCAGCTGGAAATGCTGGGATTGCATTAGAGGCTCTGGTGAGATCCCTGGAGATCTCACTATCAGGAGGAAGTGAAAGGTGATCACTGGGACTCCACCAGCTAACGCTGCAGGGAACTGCCACTATTTATGTGTTTACCAGGGCTGTGCTGATGATTCCAGTGCCCCCCCACCCCCTGCTCAGGAACCGAAGGATTTTTGCATTGCTGCACTTCAGTGGGACTAACAGGATGTCAGCATCCATTTTCAATGCCTTTCCTGATGACCCATGCAGAACAGCTTCCTGTACATGGGCCTTAAGTATTCATGACTCACTTTGCAGCTGAAACTTGCAAGTTTCCAGAAATGCTATTCGTTGGAGAACCCTACACACCCTAAATTTCTATTATGAGACTTAACGATATTGTTCATGGTTCAGAACATTTACTTTCCAGTTATACTGCCAGCATTCAGATCTCGTTCTTCAACTTTCTAATTGTAAGACTTCAGACAAATGACCCTCTCAAAGCCTCAGATTCATTATCTTTAAAATGGGGATAATATTAGCAACTACTTACAGCGACTACTAAATGAATGAACAGTGCTAAGCACAGTAAAATTTTAACTACTTCTTAATTGTCTTTTTTGTATAATGCATGTTAGGGTTTTACAAGATAGTAGAAAGATTAATCAATAGAAATTACATGAAAAGAGATTTCAGTAAGATGTCTCAAACACGTGCCGAGCACTGTCCTGGAAGAAAAGGCATGCCTTTGATAAATACTTACTGAGGACCTACTATATATGAGCCACAAGGCTGCAGGCAGACAGGTTGTCTGTCACCAGGTGTGTTTAAGTGCAAGGCAGCCAACCACCTGGTGGGAGCCAGAGCCAGCAGAGTGCAAGCCCCACCCCCAGAAAAGCCAATGCAACCCCGTGGGCTATTCTTGGGTAGGGAGAGATTGATTAATCAGATTAATCTAGGTCAAGAAATCAATTTACACACATTTGAATCAACCCAAAGCTGTATGTGTGGGCCACTTCATTCTGATAGATGTCTGTATTAATAAAGAAGAATAAAAGAGAAGGGGGAAGGGAGAGTACCAGGAAAATTATGTATTTTCCTATTCCAAATGGCTTGAAAGTCTTACGTGAAGAAACATACATTATAATTAAGGCCTCTGGATTCCATTTAAGAAAACCCTGGAACAGTTCAATTGCTTTGCTCCCCAGCACTCTTACAATATTTTTTTCTTGTTATTGCCATAGTTATTTTACTGAAAAGTGTTAATCATTAGGGTAGGCTCCTCCGTATCACAGTATGAAAGGGGATACAGCCTCTGTACCTGAGCTTCTTTTTCCTTTGTACCGACACTTGAGAGGAGAGCTGGGCACAGAAAAGAGGTACGCATTGTGTAAATATACAAGTCACAGTCCCACACTGAGCAGTGAGGTCTTCGAGAAAGCCCAGCCCGTGCCATCTGTCGATTCCCCACACTCTCCCTTGAGGACAAAGAGAACCTGGGGAATGAGCAACTGCGAGGCTGAGGAGGAGGCAAGGCAAGCTGACGGCGAGGCAGAGCATGCGGTTAGTGGGTGAGAACAACCAGGAGAAGGAAGCTGGCAAAGGAAGGAGAGACTGAAAAAGGCGCACAAGTCACACGCTGAGAAGGCGGCCCTCCCCAGTGAGTACAATACAGTGTGCGCCCAGATGTCTCCTTCGTGCTATTTGTGGGCAGCGGTGGTTCCGAACCTGAATGTGCATGTGAGTCACCTGGAAATCTTACTAAAATACAGATCCTGATTCAGCAGGATTGGAATACAGCCGTGCCCATTTGCTCACCTGTTGTCTAGAGCTGCTTTTGCACCGCAACAGCAGAGTTAAATCGTTGCTATGAAGACGCCTGTTCCCTAAAGCCTAAAAATTATTTCCTCTCTGGCCCTCTACAGGGAAATGTACTGACCCTTGTCCTAGAGTATACTTAGTATTGAAGCTAAGAAAAAAAAGGTAAAATGGTGTTGTGACCAGCTGAGGGAATTTATATTATGAATCACAATGAATAAGAGCAAAGTTCTTGTTTGACAACAAAATGGATTGTTTTTATAGAGGCTTAGAGGAGATCATAGTCTATAAATGAATTGAAGGAGAAAAAGTTCCAGAATTCCATGGTTCTGGAGGAGAGACCTCATCACTTACAAATATTCTATAAGGTTGAAAACAACTAGTAAAATCTTGTGTGTTGTCCAAAGTTGATGACAAATTCGGTCCAGAAACAGAAAAGTTTAGAGCCATGTTAGATCAGTTGAAAGTAACCTGCTTCTGCTCCACACTTCTTCAACATGGTTTCTTTAGCTGCTAAGACAGCTCTTAGTCTTCAATGGTGAATGAGTAGCAGCAACAATTTAAACTTAAATTTTTGCATATCACAGCCTCTTTTCAAAATTATTTTCCACACTCAATATAACATTTGATCTTCACATTAATCTCCCAATATGTACAAACGAACTCAGTTGGATGCAAAGAAGTAGTAATATAACATCTTCTCTCAATGAGCTGACAGTCATAAAAATAAGCATAAGTGTAAGAAATGTGAACAGAGGGTAGAAGGGACACAGGAGAGACTCGGAGAAGGGCATGGGATGTGGGGGGCTGCCACCACAGAGTTTACCTTATAGTCTTTACATTGAGGGAGGGGGTTGTAAGGAATGAGACGATTGTAACTACACTGATGGTAACAGCACCAAAATCTGAAAAGAAAAATGAAAGTCAATGATAGCATTTTACAGATGTTCTTATGTTATACAGCCTCTTCAGATTGAAAATAAAACATTTGAGGTTTAAAATTAAGATAGATTAATTACTTAAGGTAGAATTCACACTGAAGTCTTCTAACTCCAAACATTTGTTTTTTCTACTACTATATTAGCTTCTCAAGGATAATTTTTTAAGGGTGGTAATGTAATGTGGAATTATAATGACAGTTATGATAATAATGATGACTAACATTTATAGAGTGTGTCCTACACGTGCCAACCCCTGTTTTTCAAAGAACTAGCACCCATAGGTGGATTAGATATTAGGAGATTCCAGCTCAATATAATTAATTTTTTTTAAGTCTTGGAGCTGCCCAGCAGATGAATAGGCTATATAATTAAAAAAAAAAAATGAGAGGGAGCTTCTAGTCAAGATGGAGATGTAGATAAACACAGCTCACCTCCTTGCACAAACACAGCAAAATTACAGCTAAACTACAGAACAATTATCACTCAGAACTGTCAGAAAATTGAGCTGTATGGAACTGGGGCAACTAAGAAATTAAAGAAACCATATTCATCCAGATGGATAGGAGGGGGGAAGGGGTGGAGACTTGGACAATTGGAGACACAGAATAGGCCAGCCCCACACCCATGTGTGGTAGATAAAAATTAGAAGGGATATCTCAGGTATGAGGGATTCCAGCCCCACACCAGACCACCCAGCCCAGGGTTCCAGCACCAGGAAGATAAGTCCCCATAACTTCTGGTTATAAAAGCCAGTAGGGATTAGGTCAGCAGAAGAAACTGCAGGATTCTCAGGCCTCTCCTCTTAAAGAGCCTCATACCACACATGGACATACTCAGGCTCACTCCTTCTGGGCTCTAGCACTAGAGCAGCAGCTTGAAGGGCACCAGTGGCATAGAGGGAGGAAATAAAGTGTCTGGCATCTGCTCAAAAGCTGGGGGACAGCTTCCTCCCCGACAGAACTGCAGACAGTGACTATTGTTTCTTTTCTGAGCCACAGTGCAGTGGCACCACATCTGAGACTCAACCTGGTTCACACACCCTGCCCTGCTGATTACCCCATAAGGCTCTGCCCCATTCAACTTATGAGCCCACCCAAACTGTTAATAATGGCTTTTCCGTATGAATGGCAAGGCTAGGCACAGGATTCAGACGTTCCTAAATCAGCCATCAGCTGAGCCCAATTCCATACCCCCTAGCAAATTAATGCCAGCTCCGGCACTAGAAACAGCCATCGGCAGATCACATTATAGCTTACTCCAAGTAGCCCCAGACAGAAGATAGGTGGTGGCTGGCCTTAACCTGCACCACCTGGGAAATACCAGAGCCTGCGTACCCAGTGGACAGCTACAGACTACATTGGAGCATCACCACCCAAAGAGCTCCACAAGCCACAGAGGAAGGTGGTTGCTGGCCAGTGGTCACAGCCAGTCCTACCAGCTGACTGGTTGGATAAATCCTTCCCATTTACCTGCCAACAGCAATCAAGACTCAACTACAAGAGGAGGGTGTACTCACCCCACATAGAGAGTGCACCTTGAGCACTCAGCTTCATTAATAGGGGAGGCTGATCCACTGAACCCTACAGGATGCCTACTATAGTAGGCCATGCTACCAAGACTGTCATAGCAGCTCTACATAATAAATACAAAACACAAGGAAGAAGCCAAAATGAGGAGACAAAGAAATATGGCCCAAATGAAACAACTGAACAAAATTCCAGAAAAAGAAGTAAATGAAGATAAGTAATCTATCCAATGTAGACTTCAGAAACATTAGTTATAAGGATGCTCCAAGAACTCAATGGGTACTTCAAAGTTGCAGGCCACCCTACATCTGATCCATGAATGCTGATTTGTGGGGAACCAGCCCACACCCATTTCTTGGCACAGTCAGAATGGGTGGGACGCGGATTTGCAGTAAGCTGGTCTTCTGCACTTCAAAAGCATAAAAGTGATCTAATCAGAAATTAAGGGTACACTAATTGCAATAAAGAACAATTTACAGGGAATCAACAAGTCAAATGAAGCCAAGGATTAAATCAATGATTTTTAACATAAGGAAGCAAAGTCATCCGATCAGAACAGCAAGAAGAAAAAAGAATCCAACAAAATGATGACAGGATAAGGAGCCTTTGGGACGACTTCAAGTATACCAACATTGGCATCATAGGGATGCCATAAGGAGAAGACAAAGAGCAAGAAATTGGAAACCTATTTGAAAAAATAATGAAAGAAAACTTCCCTAATTTGATGAAGGAAATAGACATGCAAGTCCAGAAAGCCCAGAGAGTCCTAAACAAGTTGGACCCAAAGAGGACCACACCAAGACACATTATAACTAAATTACCAAAGGTTAAGGATAAAAAAAAATCTTAAAAGCAACAAGAGAAAGGCAGATAGTTACCTACAAAGAAGTTCCCATAAGACTATCAGCTGATTTCTCAAAAGAAACTTTGCAGGCTAGAAGGGTTGGCAAGAAGTATTCAAAGTGATGAAAAGCAAAGACTACAACTTAGATTACTCTATCCAGCAAAGCCATCATTTAGAATGGAAGGGCAGATAAAGTGCTTCCCAGATAAGATCAAGTTAAAGGAGTTCATCATCACCAAGCCCTTATTATATGAAATGTTAAAGGGACTTACCTAAGAAAAATAAGAAGATCAAAAGTATGAACAGTAAAATGACAAAAAACTCACAACTATCAAAAACTGAACCTAAGCAAAAAAAAAAAAAAATTAGCAAGCAACTAGAACAGGAACAGAATCACAGAAATGGAGATCACCTGGAGGGTTATCAGCGGGGAGGGGAAAGGAGGAGAACGGGTGAAAAGGTACAGGGACCAAGAAGCATAAACGGTAGGTACAAAATAGACAGGGAGAGGACAAGAATAGTATAGCAAACGGAGAAGTGAAGGAACTTACATGTATGACCCACGGACATGAACTAAGGAGGGGGAATGCTGGTGGGAGGAGAGTGCAGGGCAGAGGGGAATAAAGGGGAGAAAAATAATGGGACAGCTGTAATAGTGTAATCAATAAAATATACTTTAAAAACAATTGAATCTACAAAACAATCTAAGCAAACAAGCAGAACAGAAACAGAATTGTAGATATAGAGAATGTTTGGATGGTTGCCAGGTGGGAGGAGGGAATGGGGGAAAAGGTGAAGGGATAAAGAAGTACAAATTGGTAGATACAGAATATTCAGGGTGATGTTAAGAACAGTATAGGAAATGGAGAAGCCAAAGAACTTATATGCATGACTCATGGACATGAACTAAGGAGGCAGGGGATTGCCTGAGGGAGTAGGGGGCAATGAGTGGAGGGGGCCAAAGGAGGGAAAGTTGGGACAATTGCAATAGCATAATCAATAAAATATAATAAAAAAGAAAGAAGGAAAATTTTTTAAAAATGAGCTCTCCCTTTCTTAAGGGAAGTGCCTACGTTGAAGCTGAATCTACAAGAAGTTTTGCATCAGAGGTGGCTTTCTGCTGGCTAAGAAGTCAAATCGGATGACTTAGATCCTTTCCAACCATCCCTCTCCTCCTAAACAGCCATGTATTTCCCAAGACCACATAGGTATTGAGCGGCTCAGCTAAAGCTAGAACCTGCATCTCCAGCTCTCTTCCCTCTGCCTCCTGCTCCAGTGAGACTATTAACAGTAGATGTAACTGATGGGTGATTGATGAAGAACCTAGCATTGTATTCCAGAGATATGTCAAGAATCATAATTCTCAGTGGAATCCTGTGAGGAATTTACTGAACCTAACTTCAGCAATTGATCTTCTCATTCTCTTGGTTAAGATACCACTCTCCAATTTCTTTTTTTATGCCAGTTAGAATTGCTCTTATGTCTTCTTTGAGGTTCCAACCAAATAGAATACATTATACTTAGGTCATATTTGATTGGCACTTCTTTTTCTAATTCAAATACCATTAAATATCACTTCTTATATCACAGTAATTTAGCTAGAGAATACACATGAGGAAACTGAATGAGTAAAACAAGATACAGTGAAACCCCAGGGTTTGATGTGGTCTTTTAGTTTGTAGCATATTGTAATATTTTATGATACCATGGGTTCAGTCACATGTTTTCTTATGGAATGACTTATCAATGAGATACTCTTTCTAATGTAATTCAAAAAGCACTTACTGCAGATTTCAGCTCTGAGCCTGGTTCCCACCAGGCAAGTGAGTAAAAGAAAAGTAATCTGTAATGAGCCTGGTCCTATAATCTTAAAGGGTTTTCCATTCATGGAGATTTGCAAACATGCAAGCAACTTCTAGAGAAAGAATGTAGCACCTTCTAAAGGGCCAAAAGGAGAAGCACTAGAAAGTAAGTACCAGAAGGGAGTTCAATATTGAATGGAAATTTTTAAAAACAATGTTTATGTTTCAGCCGCATTATAGGTTGACTAGAATACTCTGATGATTGTTTCATTTATTCTCTCTTCACAGCAATCCATGTCATGCCCTGTAATCGGCATACAAGAACCTGTCCCATCTGAGTGGGAATTACTGGGGCTACATTATGACCTCAGTCCTCCTTCCTGGTGATGCTTCTATAATGCAAAACCTAATGATTTCTTTCTTTAACCTGCCTCATCTCCAGAGGTTGTGCATCTGATTCAGTCTCTAAAGTAAGGCAAACAGTGTGGTTTGGAGGTCAGCAGAGCAGGTTAGAAAGCAATAGAAATGACTGTGCAGTCAAACAAAATGCTTCAGATTCTTCTGAAAATGACTTTAGATTTCAGTGCCAGAAAAGAAAAATGAAATCAAAGGTACTGGTGCTCCTCACCCTTATGCTAAATATAGATTTTTATAAATGAGTCAAACAGAGCTATAAGCACTGGTTTATCTTGAAGTTAATCTCAGATGAGAAACTAATGTTTAATTAACTTTAGTCAAGAGATGGCAGATATACGCCCTTTTCTTTTTGTTTAATTGGAATCTAATTACAAATAGGTCATTCATTTGTTCATTCATTCAGCAAATATTTGTTTAACTATCTGAAGCTTTTTTAAACTAAAACAAAACTCACTAGAAAGTTCCACGTTGCATTTATTTTCTTAATTTTAGATACTTGCCTAACTCCCCAGTGATACTACCCTTGTCTTGAGTATTTAAGGAAATTTACATAAAAATATTTGCTAACTGTAAACACTTTCTAACTAGCAAAAATGCCAAATTTGTGCCTTTGGAATTCTAAATGAATGTGACATAAAGAAGCAACATTATGGATTACTTTAAGTAATCTTTAGGCTGGAAAGCTTTCACCCACTCACACATGGGCTTTGTCCCTAAACTGGTCATCTAACCCTCATCATGCCATACTGTTAGTTTTTTGTTCCTCAAGTTCAGTGGCTCTCAGCCTTGCTTGTACACCGGAATCACCTGCAGAATTGGAAAGCTACCGACACGTGGTAGTCACTCCAGAGTTTTGTTTAAGCATCCTGGGTGCTGCAAGTGCACAGCCGGGATTGAGAACCACCACTCTAAATAATGATAGCATGCCCTTGCTTTGCTAACAACCTTCTGGTAATTCAACAACCCTCACAACTGTTGGGTAAACTCCAGAATCCCTAATGTGGCTGTCTTGCCCCTGCTCCCCAGACCCTCAGAAGTGCGCTTTCCAAGCCTCTGGTCTCTCAACCCACCACTCAATTCTGATGCTGGCCCTGAAACAAGCTGTTCCCTTTCCTGGAACACTTTCCCCCCCAACTCTTCATCTGGCTGATTTCTACTGATCTTTAGTTGGGGTGGAAGTGTCACTTGGTTAAGTAGAACATTTTTGACCCTGCCCTATGACTCCCATCCTAAAACAGGATTCCCTGCCACACCTAACGTCTTGCTTTTCATTACACAGGAACTGGAAGGGCACTGAGGGGGAGAGCCTTGCCTACCTTCCTTCCTGCTGTGTCTCCAGGCCTGAGCACATTGCCCCGTACCTAACAGGAGCTCAGTAGCTCTGCTATCAAATCAGCCAGAGTCCAGTCAGGAACAAGAAATCACATCAGGAATTTGAATAGGAAAGATTATATAGAAAAAAAATGCTAAACGTTAGTGAAAAGAGATTAACTCCTAAATGGGTTAAAGAAGACCCATAATAGCAAATGTTGGGAACAGTTGTACCCCCAGGTGAAAGAGAGCACCCACAGAAGGATTTAAAAATTTGGAAGAGTACCAACTCACCCCCAAGGCTCACTGGAGAGAATACAACTGCAACCTGCTGAGTAGCAGAAATGTCCCCAGGTGCTGTGGGCCAGTGCTGAGGTGTAGGAGGTCACGTTTTTGGGGTGCTGGTGAAGTTTACTGGGGTGCAATGGAGTGAAGCTGATCCATAGGAACCTGCCCACTGGGATGCCAATAGATTGTAGCTGGTCTACAGGACAACTTCTATTGAAATGCTGGAGAATCTCAGTGGAGATAAAAGGCCACTTGGCTGCCCACTCACCACTGGCAGCTGAGCAGCTAAAGACGCAAAAAGCACACAGGAAAATCCTCTCTGCTTTGCCAGCAGTGCCTCTCTATCCCCCTCTATTGACAAAACCTAACCCTGAACCAGCTCTCAAATCACAAAGCAAGGAGTAGTGGATTTGGAGCTGAGAAGAAACCATTTGATAACTAGCACTGAGATAGACAGATGCTAGATAGAACATATATAGATAGATAGATGATAGATAGATAGATAGATAGATAGATAGATAGATAGATAGATACCCCCAGTAAAAACAAAGAAAATAAGAATCCCTTCACAAATGTAAGAACCAATAGCATGTTCAAAAGAAAAGATGAAAGCTTGATATTCACTTTATCCTACTACATTTCTTATTTCTTTTTCATTTTTCTGTTCAAAGCCTGTACCATGATGGTGATTGCCATTTCATCTATCCCTATTAGAGCTGTACCTCTTTCACCATGGACGTGAAAAGCCACGTGACTTGGACAAAGGCAAATCCTTGATTACAAATGTGGTGGTTTTGTTTATCAGCAAGATGGACATTAAGTCTCTTTAATTCCACTTCTCAGGAAATTCTGGTAACTATGTTGGAAGCAATGAGAAAGTATAAATCATAGAAAATAAATTAATTAGGCTATTGCTGGTCATACTTTCATATCCTTAAGAAGATCTCAGTGCTCAATGAAAGCTTTGATGAAAAAAATAGAGCACACAATTGCAAGATTCTTTTGATCCTTGATCAGTGCTTATAACTTCTGTGAAATAGTAACTGTGCAAAGAATCATTAGTCTTCTGCTATATTTAAACTTGTGCTTTATTTAATAAGCAAACAGTGAAAATAAAATGCTCAGGAAAGTGGTCTTTAGCTGTTGTCAGGGACTGAATAAGAAACCCTCCATTCTAATCTATCCTTTCATACAATCAAGTACTTGAATCAGAATGAAGTAAATTTCTGAAAGCAATTAAATTTCCTTAAGAATACTCATGCACTTCTGGAGGTGCAATTAATGGCACACCCCTTTTGGAAACTTTCTAAAGAGCAATTAGACAATATGCATAATAAGGAAATAATCTGATATATAGAAAAAGCTTTATTCTAAAGATAATGGCCATGAAATATTTATAAGCTGTTGCCATCACATTAACATCATGACCAATAGGAGAATTGCGGTGCCATCTCACGACAGTCATTCACGTAGAAGACGTGATTAACACCCAGGGAACCATTATTTCATGAGAATCTTGTGTTAAATGAAAAAACTGATACAAAGTCATGTCCCTTGCATGATCACAACTAAAAGGTGCATAGCGGAAAGCCTGGTAGGCTTTTTAAAAAATATTTTCTATAGAATAATTTTGTAGAAATAGAAATACTAGATAAAGAGGAAGTAATTTTAAAATTTGGGTAGAATGCCAAATTGTGCTCCAAAGAGGTGCTACACCACACTTTTCTACTAACCACATTGTCCATATTTTCTACATATTCCTTAATGTGCACAGATAATGTTTATCCTGGGAAAAATAGCTTTTAGATTTTGCTTTAAAACTTTCACAATCCAGTACAATATCAATCTTTGATAAATTGAATGAAGACATTAAAATTGTCTACTTCTCATATAGCTCCCATATATCCTAAGAGTAAAAGATCATGTCCCGGGGTCAAGCCATGTTTAATTCATCCAATCACCATATTTAGTGGAGCAAATATAGGGGCAAATTGCTGACAGAGAAGCTGGGAGGGGGGCACAAAAGCAAACCAGGGCTGAAATCTACCCTTAAATAATTCATGGTCTCACGTCACATACAGGCAGTGGGCAGTAGTGACTCTGGATAGAATTGTAGAAAGCCTCTTGCTACAAATGCAAAGGAAATCACAGCAGAGCCTGAAGGATGTGGTTCTACTTCTCATCTTTGTCTTTGGAAATGATAATCCAACTCCAGGGACACTAAAATTCAGGAGTAATTTTTATTGCCCATCTTTCAACTCTAGGATTAAAATTACTGAATGAAGTATCCCGGTTCGATTCCCAGTCAGGGCACATGCCTGGGTTGCAGGCCAGGTCCCCAGTGAGGACCACGTGAGAGGCAACTACACATTGATGTTTCTCTCCCTCTCTGTCTCCCTCCCTTCCCCTCTCTCTAAAAATAAATAAATAAAATCTTTTAAAAAAAAATTACTGAATGACTATCAGGTTCCAGACATGACACTTGATTCTAGAAATATATATATTAAATAAAAAAGATAAAATAAGATTTAAAAAGCAGTATTCCATTCCTTACAGGGCTTACACTGTCACCCTAATGAAAGAAACATCCAAATAATCATAAACCAGAATGCAGTTTGAGTAGACACCGGGAGTGGAATAGCTGGACCAAACACTAGACGTATGTTTAACTTTTTAAGAAACTGCCACCTTGTTTTCTAATAGCCACATAAAGACTTTCTTACTTTCGTTTTAATATTCCCTCATAATCAATGATGCTGAGCATATTTTCATGTGTCATCCCTACATTTTACTTTGTGAAGCATCTGTTCAAATCTTCCCATTTGTTTATCAGGTCATTTGTTTTCCTATTGTCGTATTTTAAAGGTTCTTTCAAAAGCGCCCGGCAGAAGTAACACCTGCTTGAGTGTGGTTGGTAGGGTAATAATATGGGTGTAATCATTTAGAGTTTTAACTTGAATATTTCATCTAAAATCACATGTGGTGTGCTTGAGTGTGATATTATTATGTTACAGAAGTACATGCTTATGATTTTGTAATAAAACATTTTGTAATTAAAAAATGAGGCATTATTTGTGCCAGACCCTGTATATCCTGGATAAAAGTCCCTTTTCAGATATATGCTTTGCAATTATATTCTTCTTGTCTATGGTTTATCTTTTCATCCACCTAAACTGTACATGAATATTCACAGCAGTTTGATTTGTAACAGCCAAAGACTTGAAACAGTATGTTTGTTTCTATTAACAGTGAATGGATACACAAATTAAGGTATAACCATACAATAGAATACTACTCAGAAATAAAAATACAAAGTGTAAGAATCCAAATTAAAAAATACATCATAAATCATTCTATACATAAATAATACATATTGAATAACTCTATTTAGATAAAACATGTAATAATTCAAACTAATCCGTGGTGATAGAAAGCATACTCATGGTTGCTTGGGGAGGGCAGCGGTGGGTGAGGGGCAGGGAGGGACTGGCAGGACGGGCTGAAAAAGGACACAAGGAAGCTTTTGCAGGAGACACACACAGTCATTATTGTGACTGTGGTGATGGTTTTACAGCTTATGTCATTTTTCAAAATTTATCAGACTGTACAATTTAAATATGTAGGTCAGTTACAGCTCAATAACTATTAAAAATGCAATTTGAGGGAAATGGCAATGAAAATAATTACAGTTGTTATAGAAGCTCTGAGAAAGGGCTGCTAGTCTCAATGCATGAGTGGTGCGAGCTAAGCCCTGAAGAAGGGCACAGGGCAGGAAGGGCTGCCTGCCGCCCCGTTCGCACCTTGAGCATCAGCAGACCTTCTCCTCATTCATAGCACCTCGCCCCTTGAGCCAGCCAACGTTTCCCCTCAGTCATTCTCTTTTTTTAAGTATATTTTATTGATTATGCTATTACAATTGTCCCATTTTTTTCTCTCGCCTTTATTCCCCTGCACCCTGCAGCCGCCCTCCCACTGGCATCCCTCCACCCCTTAGTTCATGTCCATGGTCATACATACAAGTGCTTTGGCTTCTCCATTTCCTATACTATTCTTAGCCTCCCCCTGTCTATTGTGTACCTACCAGTTATGCTTCTTATTCCTATACCTTTTCCCCCATTTCCTTCTCCCCTTCCCCACTGACAACCCTCCACATGATCTCCATTTCTGTGATTCTGCTCCTGTTCTAGTTGTTTGCTTAGTTTGTTTTCCTTTTTTTTTTTAAGGTTCAGTTGTTGATAGTTGTGAGTTTGTTGTCATTTTACTGTTCATAGTTTTGATCTTCTTTTTCTTAGACAAGTCCCTGTAACATTTCATATAATGAGGGCTTGGTGATGATGAATTCCTTTAACTTGACCTTCTCTAGGAAGCATTTTATCTGCCCTTTATTCTAAATGAAAGCTTTGCTGAATAGAGTAATCTTGGATGTAGGTCCTTGCCTTTCATGACTTGGAATACTCTTTCCAGCCCCTTCTTGCCTGCAAGGTTTCTTTTGAGAAATCAGCTGATTGTCTTATGGGCACTCCTTTGTAGGTAACTGTCACCCTTTCTCTTGCTGCTTTGAAGATTATCTCCTTCTCCTTAATCTTGTGTAATGTCATTACAATGTGCCTTGGTGTGTGCTTCCTTGGGTCCAACTTGTTTGGGACTCTCTGAGCTCCCTGGACTTCCTGGAAGTCTATTTCCTTTGCCAAATTGGGGAAGTTCTCCTTCATGATATTTTCAAATAAGTTTTCAATTTCTTGCTTTTCCTCTTTTCCTTCTGGCACCCGTATGATTAGGATGCTGGAACATTTAGAGTAGTCTCAGAAGTTCCTAAGCTTCTCGTCATTTTTTTTAAATCCTTGTTTCTTCATTCTGTTCTGGTTGAATGTTTATTTCTTCCTTCTGGTCCAAATTATTGATTTGAGTCCCGGTTTCCTTCCCTTCACTGTTGTTTCCCTGTATATATATATTTTTTTTGTTTCACTTTACATAGCCTTCACTTCTTCCTCTATTTTGCAACCATATTCAACCATTTCTGTGAGCATCCTGATTACCAGTGTTTTGAGCTGTGCATCTGATAGGTTGGCAGCCTCTTCATCACTTAGTTCTATTTTTAGAGCTTTGATCTGTTCTTTCATTTGGGTCATATATTTTTTTAAGATTTTATTTATTTATTTTGAGAGAGAGGGAAAAGGAGAGAGGGAGAGAAATATCAGTGTGTGGTTGCCTCTTGTGCACCCCCCACTGGGGACCTGGTCTGCAACTCAGGAGTGTGCCCTGACTGGGGATTGAACCTGCAATCCTTTAGTTCACAGGCCCACACTCAATCCACTGAGCTACACCAGCCAGGGTAGCTCAGTGGAGAGCTTCTTTTTTTTTTTTTTGTCTCGGCACACCTGTTACGTAGTAGGGAGCCTTAGGTATTCACCAGGGTAGGGCAATCCACTTTGCTGCATTGTGGCTCCATATATGGAGGAGGGGTCTGAGAGGTAACAATTCTGCTTGATTAGTTCTTAACTGGCTTTCAGTCATTTTCTCCACCACCCACAAGCAAATTCGGCCCTTCTGGTGCTGATTCCCAGGTGGGTGGTTTGTGTGCATTCTTAGACATTCTGGGTCTCTCCAACGAACTCTCCTGTGAGGCTTGGAATTTCTCCCACTGCCACAACCCCCATAGGTTTTTACAGCCAGAGGTTTTGAGGCTTTCTTTTTACCAGCTGGAACCCTCAGTTGTACAGTCTGTCTCATACACAAACTTGGGCCCACCAGGTCCACCAGCAGCCACCTTGCCATATCCTTTCTGCCCCGGCTACCCTTCTCCACCCCTCTTACAGGTCTGAATGAATGTTTCTTCTTTAACTCCTTGGTTGTCAGACTTCCATACAGTTTGATTTTCTGGCAGTTATAGTTATTTTTGGTTTTTAAATTTATTGTTGTCCTTCTTTTGGGAGGCAAAGTGTATCTATCTACACCTCCATCTTGAGTGGAAGTCCCCACTTCAGTCATTTTCAACATAATATTCCACGTACGGAATGCTAATTCGATAGTATTGGGGTTAGAGGTAAAATTGATTTGCCATCCCTGGAATGGGAATTATTCTGATAAAGAAGGGATTCAGGAATTTAGAATATTCTGTCTCAATTCTAGTTCCCCTTGGTCCCTTCACGAAACCTGTGCTGGTTGAGGACAGGACCGCAGCTCTTCCTAAGGGCTCCTCTTCACCATCACAGGCAGCACCTTATGGGGTGGGACTTCCCAAGGGAGCCTCAGGGGGATTCCCATGCAAACCATTGATGGTGGGCCCTCTGTCAGGAGAGAGCATGCTGAGAGCAGGGCAGGGCAGGAGCGCAGTTGAGCAAAGACAAGGCCTCCGCTGGAGCCCTGTTTTAGTCTCACCCCACGGAAACTCTGGAACAAAAACTGCACAGCCAATTCCTCTCGCCTTTGTGTCCTGGGTTAATCAGGCATTGGCTGAGGGCTGTGGGCTGTGCAGTGTTTCTGGTGGGAGGGGTCTGCAAGGGCAGAGACTTTCTCACCAAGGTGGAAGAGGCAATGAGGGGATCTCTGAGAGGTTAGCAGCCCACACTCAGGGCAGCTGGGGGTGGGAACCAGCCTTGAAAGGGGGATCTGGGCTGGACACCAAGCTTTTACCATAGTGACTCACCCTTTCCCCCTTCTCATGTTCTGATCATTCCATTTTAGAATAGCGTCCTAAACTTAAATGCGTACAGGAAGATACATGCAAATGAATGAGATGGCTATAGGTACAGAAGAGTATTTCTCTACTTTGAGAAAAAAAAAAAAACCCACAAATGCAATAACAAATAAGACTCAGATGACCCTGGTATGTGTTTTCATTCAGGAAGATGAACGCAGCATTGGCAGATATTCCAAATGATTAAGAAAAGCCAACAATCATAATTTTAATGTAAGAGTCTCCCCAATTTCTGACTGTTGGCCCATGTAAAAATTATAGTAGTCATTTAAAAAAACACGGTTCCCAGGTCAGTGTTGGCCCATAGGTAATCAACTCGCAATCTCAACTTTAGAAAAATAATAAAAACATAGTAACTCTTCACAAAATCTTTCCCATACTTTTCATCCAAATCTACTAAGCAAGCAACAACAGGCATCCTTACTCCACTGTATAAGAAAGACCTAAAACTTGAACATAGCACGGAATACACAATAGAAACAAAATATTAGGAAAAGACCCAAAGCATACCAGAAACAATCTGCTCACCCGAGGGAAATTCTTAGAGTTGTGTCCGCGTTGTCAAGGTTGAGACACACGAGACAAATTTACACATTCTACCGAGTCCTGTGGAGGAAAAGGGAAGTTATGGCCACTCTCCAAGAGAAGAGCATGCTGACCCTGTCCTTGACAGGCTTTTATTGTCTTTCTGGGCACATTACATTGAGGGTGGTTTTCATTTATTATGCACAGGTCCTCATTGACTATGCATAGGATCACTGTAGGTGATTACCTTTTACAGATAACAAAGGAGATGTTGCTAATTACATCAAGAAAGAAGGATATTTGCCAATGTAAAGGAGCAAGTGGTTGAGCTGGCTACACTCATCCTTGGAAAGTTTAGCATGGATTTTTAGGAAGTTGCAGTAATCCCTTGCTGCCTCAATTCAATGTGAGGGATTTTAGCAAAAAGCAAGTACAATGCAGGCCTGATTCCCCACGGGAGAACCTGTCTGTGGGCGTGGGTCCTGTGTCACTCTCCACTGGTCCCTCCGAGTGGGAGCTGGGCCCATGCCACACAGAGCAGTCTCCCATAGAACCTGAGCAATTTACAGGCAATTCCTGAGGGTCTGTGGACACTTAGAAGTCCAGTTAACTGGGTGGACCTCAGTTAAGAGCTCCTGCCATAGGCTCAGAGGAAGAATACAAAAAAGACAAAGGTCAGGATGCATCACCCAGAGGGACGAACTGCAGTTTCTTCTTCTTCGCTTTACCAAGAAAGGTATGAACAGCTAGCTTCAGAAAGTTTCCAGGATACTTTGAAAAATTAAAAATGGATCTGCCTTTTGACCCAGTGATCCCACTTCTGGGAATACATCTGAAGAAACTCAAAACAGTAATTCGAAAGAACATAAGCACCCCTATGTTAATTGCAGTGTCATTTACAATCGCCAAGCTATGGAAGCAAACCAAGTGTCCATCAATGGATGAGTGGATAAAAAGTCTATGGGACATTTACACAGTAGAATACCACTTGGCCATAAAAAAAGATGAAAATTTTACTCTTTGTGACAGTATGAATGGACCTGGAGAACATTACACTAAGTGAAACAAGCCAGTCAGAAAAAGACAAATACCATATGAACTCACTCATATGTGGAATCTAATGAACAAAATAAACTAACTAGGAAAACAGAGACAGACTCATAGATGGAGAGCAGGATGACAGCTGGTGAGCGTGTTGAGGTATTGAGCAAAAAGGAAAAAAGCCTCATAGACATGGATGACAGTGTGGCGGTTGCTGGGGGGAGCAAAGTTTAAGGGACTAAATGGTAATGGGAAAAAAAAACACAATAAACATTAAATTTAAAAACAAAAGCCTCCAGGAATGAAAGCCCCCACTGAGGATGCCACCAATGGGGAAGACGAGGAGTAATGAGGACGTTCCAGCCCTGGGGACCGAGCACTCAGGTGAGCTCCAGGGGCGGGGATGGCTCCAAAGGCCACCTGCCAACGCACGATTGAGGAAAGGATATCCTAGGCAGGCATGTCAGTAGCCTGGGGGGGATCTACTTCCTATGAAGCTGCTGATTTGATGTTTATTCTATTCCCAAAAGCTAAATAAATCAATGCAAATAAACTCTCTATTAGGAGATATTGCTAGGGGTGAAGAGAAAGGAGTCCAGGCCGGCCCCAGCCATGCCTGTGATGTCACACCCTGTGCAGAGCAAAGGGTGCCACTGACGTCCATTCTGGCACCTCGGGCACAGGAGCAGCTGAGGGCTGCTCTGCAGAGGCGGAGCAGAGGAGCCGCATACAGACACTGCCGCTTACCGGCCATGACTGGGCTTTTCTGTACTTGATCTCTACTCTGTGACACACAGCTACAATAACCACCAAACAATGTATTAATTGCAAGAAATAGAGCACCGGGAAAAGTAGCGTTATGCTCCCTCCGTGCCAAGGAATGTGCCCAGGCTTGGCGGGCCTGCGGTCACCGCCATGGTGTGCCCAGGTCACTCCGCAGACCGGCTGCTGTGGCGAGACTGGTGTGACCACCTGGTCCCAGCTAGCCCCCACCGCTCCCTTCCCTTCATTTGAACTGTGGGAAGGAAAGCCCTCCTTTTCGTATTTTTAGAAAAGCATGGAATGTTCTTCACCATTTGGTGTGTCCTCACTGAGACCCAAACATATAGATTTCCTTACGCTCTTTAATTGCGGAAGCAATTTGAAACTCTTCCAACATTGGCCTTATTAACCCAGATGGCATTCATCTGCACAGTTCTCTATTTAGCTTTGGTGTTTTCCTCTGCAATACACAGGAGTTGATTCCTTATTCCCAAACTGTCCCCTCCAATGACTCACTTTTTACCAACCGGTATGGTATGTAGATGAATTGGTGGAGATGAATTGAAATCCCTCAGGAGGTGGAATAATGTAGCTTAAAGAAGCAGGCCTCCCACACAGGTGCCTGCATGCGGAGGGCTGGCGCCGTTAAGGGACAGGCAATTCATACTGTGCTTCGATATCACTGTGCTTCCATGTGGTGTCCCAGCAAACACAGCCCCTGAAAGACACCTACCTGTACATGTCCAGCAGCGTCCATTGTTTTTATTCACCATGAAACTGAGAGCTCAATTCTTAGCAACCTCCCCAGGTCTCTTAAAGGCTATTTCAAAAAATTAAAGTTTTTCTCCTATAGAAAATTTTTTCTCCCAAAGTACAAGGGTTTGAATCAAGCCCAGGTTGGTAACTGACTAGGAGGCATTTGTCTACAGGCATTCTGACTGCTTAATGAGAGAGTGAAGATAAGCTAACATTTCTTCAACACTTATTATGTGCAACTCCTGTTTGAGGGCTTTATATTGATATAAATGTGATCTTGTGCATTTTTACTCTCATAACCAACCTCAGTGCAGAGTGATGCTAATCAACACCCTGTGGCGCAGTGAGAACTCAGAGAGGTTACCTGTCCTTGAGCTAGTTAGAAAGAGCACAGTTGAGGGGTAGGCTTAAACCTTTGATATGTGACCCAAAGCTGACAGTTGGTTTCCTCAAGCCTAACTTGGGAAAATGGGATAAGCATGGTAGTAGGATTAGCATAGCTAATGAATGCAGAAGTGCACTGTCAGGACAGAAAGGTAGATCCTTTCTCAGAGATTTCTTCCTGACGCTTATGGGCTGTGTATGCACAGTGCATGTGGATTTGAAACCACTGTGCAGGAAATTCTCATGCATGACTGGCTGAAAACATAAGACATGGGAAGTTCTTCTTTGGGCCATTTTTCATTCTCGACCTCCAATGTTGGGCTCGTGTGCCTCTCCTTGCTCTTCTTCTGTATTCTTACCCTGCCCTTCCCCCACTTCTCTGTTCTACTTCCACACTTATCCCTAACAAATGATAATCCTTCCAGATTGTCAACCTAATGCCCCCAGCTGGGGATTCTTTGTCCCCAAAGCATCTTAGTGAGAGCCCGAAGGACCTCTGAAGCAAGGACCTCTGGGCATCATGAAGACAGGAGAGGCGTTTGAGTCCTGTGGAAGGCTGAGCCCCAGTTACATAGTTGGACTTATTGTCAAAACCCTGGGTAGCTTTTGTTTCTCTGAAACCACTTCATTGTGTGTGTACAACAGGCCCTTTGTAAAACGGGCCCTGCCTAAATGGAGGTTTCAAGTCTACACAACCCCTCCTCGTCCATTCAAAGACCACGAAGACAAGAGCAGTACTGACACCCCAAGGGCAGCAGATAATCACACATGTGACTTCTTCTTGTTCCACTCAATTACTACAATCACCTTGCTTCTCGGAGTATCGACATGCAATTTTCCATGCCTGCTTTCCTTTCTTGGTCTTTGTCTACTTATTGGCTGAAAAATCGATGTATGCACCCTACTCTTACACCTCATGAATCTGAGAAAATTGAGGAAACTAAGACTTCTATGGCACAATCCCTGCAAGTGCTGTGAGGTCCAGCTGCAACCAAAGCACATTGTTTACCGTGGCCTTTAGGTTTCATCTCAAAGGTGGCAGCTGTGATGGTGGGGATGATGTGCAAGTGCTTTCTGCACGGCAGGCACTGTGCTAAGTCATTTTTCACAACAACCCCCAGAGGTTGGTAATACTGTCCTTATTGTATAGATGAGGAAACTGAGATGAATCAGCCACGTCAAACCAGGCTGAAATTGAAAGGGAATAAAATATCTTCTAAAGCACAGATAAGGTACTACGGTGGAAAGATTATGGGCCTCAGACCAGATAATCCTATATTTAAATTCCAGGCACTCACCAACTGACACCCGAGGAAAATTACTTCAACTCATGAATCCTCAGTTTTCTCACCCCTAAATGGGAACGATAAATCCTATTATAAAGGGGAGTATTGTAAGACTTATTGTAGGAGTAGGTAAGTTAAATATATAGAATACGGTCTGGACTGTAATAAACTTCTGTGAGTGTTTATCACCTTCCTTCCCTTATGATTGCCATGAGCACGCATAAAGAATATGAGATGATTGTGTGTGTGTGTGTGTGTGTGTGTAAAATCTTCAGACATTTTGACTGTGTTAGCACATAAGCCAGCCAGCTGGCCTTCCAGAATAATGCTCATGGCTGGGTGCTAACCAGTATTTAAAATACATGTTTTTTGCCTAGACACTCTTCAGGGCCTTTATAGTCTTACAGAGCTCTGTCTATCTCAGTTCACAGACCATTGGCACAAGTAATCACTGAAAGCTAATAAGGTGTGTTTTGTCAGTTCTGTTGTCATGCACGAGCACTAAGTCTTTGCACTACTAATCTTGCAACATTTTTTCTAACTCATTACATATTTCTTCAGTAGATTTTTATTTACTTCTATTGTGTTTTCTATTTAAGAGTGAGTGAGTCAGCTCCAATAACCCGCCTCCCCTGCAGTGAGTTAGGTCCTCTGTATGAGCCTCCCCTTACCACACATGTCCTACATTGAGGTGATACCCAGGCTGAATCTGTATTTGCAGTCAAACTCACACCCTTGAAAATAATGGCTTAAAATAGGAATGCTGACACCACCTTAACTCAAACAGCACAAATGCAGGGCTGTAATTTTCTATGCTACTTAATCTCCTGATACAAAAACTGCTGTTGCTCCAGGGAATTCTTCATCCAGTCCAGAGGAAAAAAATACTCTCTCAAGGATGTAATCAGTTAACAAACCAAATTAGCATGTAGTAGGGTTTTGTGGCTCTTATCATCCACATTAACCTCAAGGCTCCCCAAGGCTAATATCTTTAGTTGTGCTGTTTTTTGCTTGCTGTCTCCAGTCCACTAACCTTATTTCTCTATGGGGGAATTGAAAGCTCTGCTCTTTGCAAATCTCCCTCCGATTTCCGTTCTTTTTGGTGGAGCTAAGCCCTCAGTTTCCAAGGTCAAATGAGCTAAGCCCCTTCGAAAGGAGCTTACTTCTGACTGACACAATAAGGGTCTACTCCTTTTAGCAGACCCTTGCAGGGGCATCATTAAAACACTTTCTTCTCTACACAGTTTGGGCTTGAGAAGGGACACATGGAGCGGCAGTGCCACCTGCTGGTTTCATCTGCATAACTTTTGCTGCACTGTTGTCTTTGGGTCTTTGCTTTCGATGTAACAAATGAAAACCCCTCATTCTGGGAATGTCTCCCACATGCAGGTAGAAAGCTGGAATATCTTTAATACCCTCTATTTTTTATCCTCCTGCATAGTGTGATGCTTTGTCTTTATCTCTGAGATGGAGGGGAAAGCCAAAATTAGAATTACACAAGATACTTCTTATTGATTCCTGACAGCATCTTGTCCAGGCCCTCTGTGGGTGTTTCTGTTCAACCCACTGTGTCACGTTGGCTTATCAGGGGCCTATTTGCATAGTTGACACTGTGCCATATGGTCAGCTTCTGCCTCTGCATCAGAGTGAGAAAACAATGGTCCAGTAAGTGATTTTTACATGATAAAATCTGTTTTCTCTTAAGTTGCAGGAAAGCTGCTGAATAAATATAACACCATGACAAAAATGCCTCAGAATAGGAGCTGCATGTGACATTATGGGCGGCTGATCAATTGGACTAGTGTTGTCAAGGAGGCCACAGTGATGACTCTGACACCAAGGGCAAGTTTAGAAAAGCTCCAGTCCTTGGGGAGCGCACTACCAACGAATCAATGAGGTAGGCATCATTACCTTCATTTACAGAGGAGGAAACCGAGGTTCCAGAGATTAAGCACTTACTAAGGCAGCAGGTGTCAGATCCATATCTGTCTGAATTGAGATCCTGTGTTCTCAACACCACAAATGTGCCCTTTGCCCGGCTGGCTGTCTTGAAAGCTGGTGCCCTCGTCACAAGAGGTGCTGTGTGAGGAGTACAAGGTATGTTTCGAAAGCCTTGTCCTGTGGCGCAGAAATAACTCCCTGGCCCTGCTCCCAGGTGATAAGTCGTATCACCCTCATCAGTAACAGAAAAAAAATCAATAGCTACAACAAAGGAAGTTATAATGTGCCTTTCCCAGAGGAAAAATTACAGTGCATTCCAAAACCCAGAATGAAGCCATCTTGCCCTACTCACCTCTCCCTCAGTGGACCACGTTATATGATTTTTATACCCAGAGAAACAAAAAGATTTTCCACATTCTCAAGGTTTTAAAAGGACTCATTCCTCTAGAAGACTAGACAGGCATAACTTGGAGATATCATAGGTTTAGTTCTAGAGCACCACAAGAAAGTATCTTGATGAACTGAACCATAATCTTTTTGCTAGTGGAGGGTCTCTAAGAGTTGTTCATGCTGATTTTTTTATGTTACACACTCTTAGTACCTAATGCTATACCAGACACTGTGCTAAGTATTACAAATTTACATACGAGAAACATAATAATGTATCCTTGAGTAATTTACAGGTTGGTGAGGAAACCAGAAATCCTCATGTCATCCTCCAGTGTTCGGCTCAGGTATCTCCTCTCATGAGATGTCTTCTTTGATCCACACCCTTGTGATAGGGTAATTCTAGGATGGCCTTCGGTATCCTTGCCCCCTGGTATATACAACTTGCCTAAGTCCCTCCCCTGCAAACTGGGCAGGACACATTCATGGACCATGAATATCAGGGCATGTCACTCTTGTATTTAGATTAGATTATTTGACACCAGTGAAGAAAACTGTGTAGATATAATTAAGACCACCAATCAGCTGACAATTAATTAATTTTGGGTGGGCCTGACTTAATCAGGTGCAAGCCCTTATAAAGAGGGACGGGGCCCTTTCTGAAGGGAGAGATTCTTCTGCTGGTCTTGAAGAAGTGAGCTACCGTGTTGTGAGAGAACTGCATGGCAAGAAACTGAGTGTCCTCTAGGAAATGAGAACAGCTCCCAGCTCACAACCAGCATGAAAAGAGACCTTAATCCAACAACCACAAGAAATTAAACAGCCAACAAGCACATGAACCTGGAAGAGGACCCTGGGCTCCAGAAAGGAACACCGCCCATCCAGCATCTTGGCTGCAGCCTTGGGAGACCCTGAGCAGAGGCTCTAGCTAAATGGTGTTGTGACTTTTGACCCACAAAAGCTCTGAGATAATAAATGTCTGTTGTTCTAAGCCACTAAGTTTCTGGTAACTAGTTTCACAAAAATAGAAAACCACTATAATTCCAGTCTAAAAGTATACTTTGAGCAAGAATGAGGAGAAAGGAAGATGTGGCCCAGAAGAGAGTGGTACATATGTTGGAGAACATGATCACTAGCTATCAGGAGACCTCCCTTCTGGTCCCGGCTCCCCACTAATTCAAAGTATGATATTGGACAAATCACTTACCTCCCTGGGCCTCACCCAGCTTACTCACACATAAAATGAAGTAATTGAGCCTTGGCTGGTGTAGCTCAGTGGATTAAGCGCTGGCCTGAGAACCAAAGGGTCACTGGTTCAATTCCCAGTGGGGTCACATGCCTGGGTTGCAGGCCAGGTCCCCAGTAGGGGGTATGCAACAGGCAGCCACACATTGATGTTTCTCTCCCTGTCTTTCTCCCTCCCTTCCCCTCTCTCTAAAAATAAATAAGTAAAAACTTTTTAAAAATGAAGTAGTTGAACTAAACACACTTTAAGACTCCTTCAAACTCTAATATTCTCAAGCCTTTGGAACTATGCCCTCCATTGCATGGGCCACTCGCCTTCCAACCGTACCACAGTAAATGGTAGCTCTCTTAAGAAATAGGTACTCATGAAGTGTGAGCTTTTGGAAGAGTAGAGTAAACCCGTCTGTTTTTCCTCCTCTTCTAAATGTCTTTACAGTGGCGTTAAGAGCAATACAGAGACACCTGCAAATGTGCATAGTCTAGGAAGACTCCAATCATAAAGCTGCACTAGACCTCAAGAGCTCAAAAGGGTTTCTCTAATATTTGACAAAGGAGGCAAAACATGCAATGGGCTAAAATTAGTCTAGTCAATAAATAGTGTTGACAAAATTGGACAGATATGCGCCCCCCAAAAATAAGACTAGACCACCTTCTTACACCACACACAGAATAAACTCAAAATGGATTGAAGGCTTAAATGTAAGACTCAAAACCATAAAAATCCTAGAAGAAGACATAAGCAGTAAAATCTCAGACATTTCTCATACTAATATTTTTTCTGATATATCTCCTCAGGAAAGGAAACAAACAAACAAACAAACAAAACAAATAGGACTACATCAAACTAAAAGTGTTTTGCACAGCAAATGAAACCATTTACAAAAAGCAAAAGACAACCCACTGAATGGGAGAACACATTTGCCAATACATCAGATACAGGATTAATATCCAAAATTTATAAGGAACTCATAAAACAACACCAAAAAGCAAACAAACAATCCAATTTAAAAAATGGGCAAACACCTGAATAAACACTTCTCCACAGAAGACATCGGATGGCCAACAGACACATGAAAAGATGTTTAATGTCACTATAAACATCAGAGAAAAGCAAATTAAAACCACAATGAAACATCACGTCATACCTTTCAGAATGGCTATCATCAATACATCAACAAACAATTGATGGCAAGGGTATGGAGAAAGAGGAACCCTCGTGCACTGTTGGTCTATCTCAGGTGTTTTATATACATCACCTGTCAGGGAGGACTGATAACTTGCTAAGGGTCACACAGTAATCGGGGGTGAGAATTCTATCCCAGGTCCATCTCAGGCTAAGCCTGTGCTCCTCCCTCTACAAACCTGTGCTACTGTCATAGCACCTACTCACGTGCCTTCATCCATGCAATACACATCTCATGAATGCTCATTAATATGTATGTCACGTCATGGAGTAACCCATCATCTTGGTTTGCCCAGGACTGAGAAGTCTCCCAGAATGCTAGAAATTCGGTGCTAAATCTGAAAAATCGCAGGCAAACAGGGATGAACCGGTCGCTGGAGCACCTGTGCTCAGGGCAGGTGATACAGAACCAGAGGTTAGGGGACGTATCAGATATAAAGGGAAATCCTAAGTGCAGAGCTTTCCCTGAGAGTCAAACACTTTATTTCACTTCTGGGGCACGATCCTCAAGTACAGCCTGCCCATGAAATCTCTTGAAAGAACCTTGCTTGACACTCTAAATTACAGACTTCCCAGTCTCCTGGGAAGGCTCCAAAAACCTGGACACCAGGTTTCTCAGTCATCTGCAGGCCCGCAGTCACTCAACCTAGCACTCTGCCTGAGATACAGGAGGGTTTGCAGCTTAACTAGTCTTCCTTTAGCCATTGCTGCTCCTTGACACACCTAATATCTAAACCCCCTGAGAACAATTTAGGACTTTCCATGCAGTTGTTGTCACTCTGTTTTCAGACACTGATCCCAAGCTCCTTAACTCTCTTACTGACCTAACAGTAGTATCTTAACTCTGACGCAGGGCTCTTGGACTTCTCTTGGAACTTCATAACTCTATATGCTGGGGACAATAAAATAGGCATATAAGGCTATTAACTGAGGAAATATTTAATCTAAAACTTACGCTCTTAGTCATGAAACCTGATTCTGTCCTCTCTGCTTCTATTTGGAATTGAACATAGCGGTCTATTGCTGAGACGGGCTGGACTCTGGGGCCTTTGACAGTGGTCAACCATAAGGCTCCCAGGAGCCTAATAAGGTTTCCAGAGCAGACTTTCTAAGCAGCTGAACCTCCTGACCACTCTTTATCAGATGGAAGAGATAAATGTTCACAGTGCCAAAACCAAGATGCCCTTTTTGGCCTGGATATTTGAACATCGAAAGGAATGATACCCAAGAGTTCTCTTTACCAGATGACCTCGTCTTGGTGCTGAGGGCCCATTTTGGAGCGGTTATGTCCTGAGGCTTGGCCTGTTTACAATGAAAGGGGGTCCAGCAGCCACAAGGAGCACCACCATTCACTTTGGCAGGGGAAGTCTCCCGCCGCAGCCCTCCTAGGCCACGGCCATCACTTCCTGGGTTTAGGGTCTCTAATAAGTAGCATCCTTCTCATCATTCAAGCATGGAATAAGTTAAAAAACAAAACACAGGAGTGGCAGATTGAGGCTCAAAATAATTTATGATTGGTAAAAGTTAAATTGGAGGCTATAACTTTGTGAAAGAGCCACACATGGTGGAAAGTGAAACAGAAATCAGGCAGATTTGCACACTCCATCCCCCAAAATTGAAGCTTTACCCCTGGAGGAACAGTAGAGAATATTCTAGGCAGCCAGGCTTGGGTAGGGGGATGGAGGCATAGTAGGGTGTTTATGGGAGTGGGGAAATCTGGGTTGTTTGCCACCTGTTTGTTCTTGCTGAATTTACCAATCAGATAAATCACCCCCTTCCATATCTTCATGAATAAAGGGGCTGAGGGTAGGGAGGTAGGAGTTAGATGAACCGGTGTTCCTCCACATGAAGAAAACATCGTTTACCGTAACTAAGTACAGCCCCGGGTAGCAAGAGCCCTTGCTCCACTGAGACAAGAATACTACTCAGATAATTAATGTGTATCAGAAAGAAAAAAATAAACAAGTCAATCTAAATTGGACTGTAAAAACTGTAAGTGCTCTAAGATGAAAAAGGAGCAAGTGGCAAGAACTTGGGGCAGGCTTCTCAGATGGGGAGGGACCACAGGTAGGACGAGAGTGAGGAGAATAATTTGGATAGCAAAAGAGGAAGGGGTGATACTCTTGATTGGAAAAAAAAAAAAGGCAACCAGAATGAAGAAGTGCAATGTGAAGGACAATCTCAACTCAGACAGGTGAGTTAGAAGGGCCGGTAAGGCTTCAGCCAACCCCAGCAGCTGAGCGGTTAACCCTGGAAACAAAGGGAAGACTTAGATGGAAGTAATAGACTTAAACTGGTGTGAATGCATTTAGAAACAAATATTCCAACTATTTCTTAAAACTTTTGTTTAAATACATAATCATACATTTTATCATGCAGAGAGTTTTTACATCTACAGAAATCAAAACGGTGATTCTGTTGCAGGCGAAACGTGATTCTTCTTGCCAATGCAGTAAAGAATTACAGATAGGCATGTGTATTAGTGTGCAAGAAGGGTTTATTAGTGATCAACATTTCATGGAAGAGAGCTCGCCTTGCTGAGGTCAGGGAGAGAGACCAGAGCAAGGGTGCAAGAGCCCCAGGTCCTCTTTTCTGAAAACGTACATAGTTGGCAGGGTCAGGGTGAAGAAGTTACATATTGATTGGTGCATAAAGGTAGGGTCAGCTTTCCCAGGGGGTATGTGACTACCCAAATGTAGGTATGAGTGGGGGTCTATTATTCAGAATCCTTATCTTGCTCCAGACTCCATTTGTTCATCTTGTTGTAAAACAGATACCTGAGAGGAGGCAGTTAATTAAAGTTGAGGCAGTCACCCACAGTTATTTATGGGCTCTTTCTGTAAGCACTAAGGACTCCCTCATAAAGGAGATAGTGACCAGAGGTAGGCAATTAACCAAAAATTTTTATGGGCTTCTTTGCACACTGTCGACCTCCTCCTCTTCCAGTCCTTGGGATGAACACACGGTTTCAAAGTCTTTCTTTCCCTGATAGTGGAAATGATACATACAATGTCAAGGGCTTCCCTCCTCCTGTGCTAACCTAGTGTTCCTTATGATGTTGGAACACCAAGTAATATTATCAGACCAGGCTCAGGACTGCTGAGTTAGTGGGTGAGACATGTCTCCCTCCTGCCTGCCTTGATTTACTATCTCTCCTACCTCACAATTCTACTATCCATAAAAAGCCAAAAAAAAAAAAAAAGTTAGGAAAAACATTTGTTGCAAGACCTTTCTAATTTCCAAGGAAATTAAAATTTCTGACAGAGCAACACTTTTAGATTGGGGGGGGTGGGGGCATAGTAAATACACAGCCACTGCTGGTGTCTGGCATGTGCTCCTTGAAGAAGGTCCCTCTGTGCTCACAGCGGCTCTGATGAGGAGGGGCCGGAGAGAGAGAGCTGTCTGCTCACACAATCACAGAAGCTCTCTGTGTGCAGGACTCTTCAGAATCCCTCGGGAGACCCTTGACAGTTGGCTAAAATCTCCCAGGCACAGCTTACGGGGCTGAAATTTCAGAGAAAATCCTGAGGCATAAAGCAATTCAAAAATTCTACCTTCTTTAGTCAGTTTTATTGGCTCTCTTTCAAGTTGGAGTATTTCCACCTCCTCCCTCTAGCTGAGGAAATACTGTGTGAGACAGAAATTTGTGCTCAGAAATCTGATTGCTCCTGTCATCCTGCAGCCTATTCTGGCCCCCAATGCCTCTCCTTTCAGGGGTGCAGAGTATCCCCACCTTTACCCCATTTCTCCCCTTTATACCCTACCTCAGAGAGGTTCCACTTCATTTTAGCTTACATGATGATCAAGAGTTATTTGCATTTGATGCTTTGAGCTCTCCACGTATGATGGAGATGTTTTCCCTGTGAAAGAATTTGAGCCCCTCGGAAGCCAGGCAGAGGAAGTTTTCTGCAAAGAGCGTTCCAGAACCTCAGACCTCACCCCAAGGACAATAAGTTCCAGACCCCACCTCCAGCCTCCATCACTCCCTGGCAGGCACATGGCTTTTGCAGGAACCTGTTCATTCCAGACCAGTCTGGCTGTGCCACCCAGAAGCTGAGTTTCTCCTTTCTTCCCCAGGGCAGGAATGCCTGGCTCCGATATAGAAACTGCATCCTACCAGGCTGCAAAATGGTCCTGGCCCTTTGGCTTTGATCTTCTCCTCACAGGCTAGGTGAGTGCCTGAGGATACCTCTGCCCTTCAGACCTGAAGGTCAGTGCTGAGCAATAGTCTCAGTCTGTCTGTTAGAAAGGACACATGGACAAAATCAAGAGGGAGGTGGGATCAGGGGTGGCAGGTGGGGATGGCTGGGGTGGGGGGAGTGGAGGGGGAATGGAGACAACTGTACCTGAACAACAATAAAAAAAAAAAAAAGAAGGAGAGCTTGGACTGGGGAGAGGATGCAGAGAATGCATTTTACACACCTACTCCTGTTACTGCCACCCCTGGGGCCGGCCAGTCACTCACTTATTCAGTCAGCAATCCTGGCAGAGCACTTAGCTAGGCGGGTTGTAAAATAGGATATCTGCCTTCAAGACCTTTTGTTATTAAAATTTTAGTATTAAGAGGAAAATAGGAGAACATCCACCCAAATTCTTACCTATAACAGAAACCAACCTTCAATATGCCTGACAGGTGCTGGAACAGAGGCAGACCCCGGGCACAGCTCCAGTTCTGAGAAGTTATTTTTCTACAATGAACCCAAATCTGCCCGTGTGTCAGTCTGTTTCTAATATCTGGAGACAAATACTTATTCTCCATAGAAAGTCCTTCAAATATTTACATGATTCCTTCCTGACGGTTCCCACAGGCAGCATGAACACCTGCTGGCGGAGTCACTCGTTCCTCATTGAAATCTACTTCTGGGCTCTTTCCTCTCCTGGCTGCAATGCTGGAGACAGGCTCTGGTATCTTAGGGCCCCTGAGGAATGTGGTGACCCGGGGTAGACAATGCTCCCAAACTGTGGTGCGCAGTCATCCCAGGGCACAGAGAGCTTCTGCGATCCGAGCTGCTACTGTGCTTCTCTCCTTGAGGCCTTTGTGTCCTCTGGAGACAGGGACGGCTAGTCCAGGCAGGGCTGTGCACTGGATCCCACAGCAAGAATGCTGGGTTCAGGATGAAAAGGGTTCTAAAAACAATTCTGTCAGTTGCTAGCTGTGTGACCTTGAGCAAGTTATAGAACCTCTCAAGTCTCAATTCATCATGTGTAAAATTGAGATATTGGGACTCAAATCAATGGTTTGGACCAGGAGGAAGAAATAAACGTTCGACCAGAACACAATGAAGAAACAAGAATTCACAAAATTGAAGAGAGGCTTAGGAACCTCCAGGACAACTTTAAATGTTTCAATGTCTGAATCATAGGGGTGCCAGAAGAAGAAGAAGAGCAAGAAATTTAAAACTTATTTGAACACATAATGAAGGAGAACTTCCCCAATCTGGCAAAGGAAATAGACTTCCAGGAAGTCCAGAAAGCTCAGAGAGTCCCAAAGAAGTAGGACCCAAGGAAGCACACACCAAGGCACATCATAATTACATTACCCAAGATTAAAGAGAAGGAGAGAACCTTCAAAGCAGCAAGAGAAAAGGAGACAGTTACCTACAAAGGAGTGCCCATAAGACTGTCAGCTGATTTCTCAAAAGAAACCTTGCAGGCAAGAAGGGGCTGGAAAGAAGTATTCAGAGTCATGAAAGGCAAGGACCTACATCCAAAATTACTCTACCCAGGAAAGCTATCATTTAGAATGGAAGGGCAGATAAAGTGCTTCATAAATAAGGTCAAGTTAAAGGACTTCAACATCATCAAGCCGTTATTATATGAAATGTTAAAGGGATTTATCTAAGAAATAGAAGAAGATAAAAAATATGAACAGTAAGCCCGGCTGGTGTAGCTCAGTGGATTGAGCGCGGGCTGGGAACCAGAGGGTCCCGGTTCGATTTCCAGTTGGGGCACATGCCTGGGTTGCAGGCCAGGTCCCCGTGAGGGCCATGTGAGAGGCAACCATACATTGCTCTTTCTCTCTCCCTTCTCCTCTCTCTGAAAATAAATAAAATCTTTAAAAAAAAATATGAACAGTAAAATGAAAACAAACTCACGACTATCAACAACTGAACCTAGAAATAAAAACAAACTAAGCAAACAACTAGAACAGGAACAGAATCACAGAAATGGATATCATATGGAGGGTTATCAGTAGGGAAGGGAAGGAGGGAGAATGGGGGAAAATGTTCAGGGAATAAGAAGCATAAATGGTAGGTACAAAATAGAGAGGGGGACATTAAGAATAGTATGGGAAATAGAGAAGCCAAATAACTTATATGTATGACCCATGGACATGAACTAAGGTTAGGGAATGCTGGTGGGATGGGGGTACAGGGCAGAGGGGAGTAAAGGGGAGGAAAAAATGGGACAACTGTAGTAGGAAAATCAATAAAATATATTTTAAAAAAATTAAAAATTAAATTGAGATGTTAATGCTTTCCTTATCAGGTTGTTATGAAAACTATGGGATACAACATGTAAAAAGCATTGCACAAATTAAGAGAACAATTACTGGGAGCTATTTTCCTTGTAAGTACTACACAAGTGTCCAAAGGCCAGATTGTATTGGGGGGGGGGGGGAAGAAAGAGGGTCTGTATTGCTTTTTATGGTTTTCTATTGGTCTCTTCTTTCCAGTAGAGTCCTAGCCATCTGGATTTAAAGCTGTTCTCTCTGTTTCCCCTGCTGATGAGAAGGGAAAATAAACACAATTCCCTTGGTGTGTTAGATTTATATCCTTGGGAGAGAGCTCAGTCCCTGCCAGGAATGCTACTGCTTCTCAGCAAGCTAGAGACTTGCTCTGTCTCTGCCAGGATCCAAGCTGAGCTCTCATGGAGGACTGGGTTCAGACATGGCGAATACAGGTGCAGGGCCAACCTTGAACAATGCGCCTCCTGCTGCTTTATGTCTATAACCCCGTGACCCCCACATGACTTATTCATAGATGAGATCATGTCACAGCCTATCCCATCGATAACAATGGGATTCCCATTCCTCACCTTTAGCTACAGCCTCTGCTGCAAACTCAAATATCAGAAATGAGGCTAGCAATTGTTTCCTAAAAGTGGTGGCAGTCACTGAGACATTGGGAAACATGACAGTTAGGTGTCTGCCTTGTCCCAAAGTGACCTATTCCCTAAGTCTTTGAGCTCCTCTGAATTTAGGGAAAGGTGCAAAAGGTCTATAAACATAAAGAATGCTTGCAAGTCCCTTTTATCTACCTATCTATCTATCTATCTATCTATCTATCTATCTATCTATCTACCTGCCTGCCTGCCTAGTCCCACCAGGACGAGATTGCTATTCTGCATGGCCGTCCCTGGGGGAGAGGTAGGAACTAGGAGAAACGTCGTCCATGTCCCAGAGGGACTTACAACTTTTTTCCTCTGGATCTCCCCCTCTCAAATCTGGACACTATGAAATTGAGGTTCATATTTCTATGTCCCTGGCAGACAGCAGTATCTTGCAAACTGGACCCTTTGATTCCATATTCCAGAGGTTTATTCTCCATGGCTTCTTTTTTGCCCTTACTGAACCCCACCCAGTTTATTAAGGATAGGGGTGTCTGTGCCATGTCACTGGCCCGAGACCACCCTGGAGGGGGTCATAATCCCAGGAGGACTTTGTCACCAGAAACACATGTTTGGTTAAGAAGTGACAGCCCTTCCTCCTGGTCGCTTCTGCTTTCCTTCATCATCTGTTCTCTAACTTATTTAAAACTGTAGTTTGGGAGAGAAGGATACTATTTATTTATTCCATATTTTTAGGTTTCTTGTGAGTAAATTACTTTGGAGGAAATGTCCATCCCTGGGGGAGTGCGATCCCCAAGTTTCCCTTCCTTTACCCCGGAGCAAACCCCAAGCCTCCCTCCCCCTTCATCACCTACCTGCCCATCCTCTCATTCTCTGCCTCAAGTCAGGCCTTGTATTCCCACGTGGTTTCCTGCAAGCTCCCAACAGCATTCTCCGCCTCTAGTGTCCCTTTGCTTCTGTCCCAGGCACATTGATCCACTGCCCTTCCCGTTCAGCGGGCTGACACCAGAGTGGTCCGCTCCACTCCCAAGTAAAGTCTGGGTGTTTTCTCAAGGCACACGAAGTCCTTTGTGCAAAGCAGCAGGGACTGTCCTATTTCCTGAGAGTGTGCTACTTTCTCTTTCCTGCTATCAAAATCGGCTTCCCAGAGCCTGCCACTCCACTGTGCCAACAGCCACCTCAGTCCTGCCCTAATAGAAACGCCTCACCCTCGGCTTCCTTTCCTGCCTGCAGCTCATCCCTTCATGAGGTGTTTCAATGGCCTAAAACTCGGGCTACGGAAACCCAGCCACACATGGCCCACGCTTCCTGGACCCACATTTTCCCAGAAAGTCCACTCCTCTCCCCTGCATCCACTTTGACCTCCTGACTATACTTGATCTTGGTCCCATCTGTGATTGTCTCCATCAGAAGAATAAACAGGGGCAAGGCTAGAAATAAAAAGAAGGGAGAAGAAAGAAAAAGACATTTTTTAAAGGATACCAGGTCCTATTTCTGAAACATTTCTTGCTTTGAAGACCAGTGCCCATCACCCAGGCCCTGGCAGCTCAGACTGAGGAGGAGGGTCTGCAGAATTGGAAACCAGACCTCCGGGGCCACAGTCTCGGGCACCAAGTGACAGGGATGCTTGCTGGTTATTTGTAAGTCCACTCCCTCTGCACCTGAATGATTAGGGTTTGGGGGCTCCCAGTAGGGTAACTCCATGGCACCTTCATCCCTAGTCTCCACACTCCCAGTCCCTCTCCCCAGGTCACTTGCTGCCTCTCATACCTCTGTCGTGCTTCATCCTGAAAGAGCACGGTTCTCCACAATCTCATTCTGTCCAAAGCCCTGGTCGAATCATAGCCTAGTGCACCAGACCTCTGCCAATCTCTCTAGGCCACGCTGTTCATCAAAGAGATAAGGAGAAGCCAGACCCTGACAGTCACTGTCAGGCAGGCACCAAAGCCAGGCAGAGGCAAGCAGTCACTGGGCTGGGAGTAGGGCATGGGCTTGCCTCAGACACAAGACAGAAAGAGAAAGGGCTTTTTATTTTTTTTTTTCCCTTTCTTATGAAACATCAGTTCTTTTAAAAAGCGAAGGTGTTAAACTACATGATCTTTCATTACCGCTTCTCTCTGTTCCCCTAATAGGCACACACAGTAAAACACATAAAGGGGAAGGAATCCATTTAAATGAATGTGTGTTTATATATGCGCAGGCTGCATATAGGTGAAGACCTTTGACACAGGGAGCCCTGGAGGACCAGCTCTCAGAAGGCAGGCACTGCGTTCGTTCTTCATAGGTTCTGTGCTGCCTCATGCATTTCGTGCCCTCAGAAAATACAGCAATAGCCCCATCACCACGCCCACCCTCACCCCCACGGCCACCCTTACCCCAATACCTCTCCACGCCACACACTGATGGGCCACAGTTCTTGCCGAATCCCTCTTTCTGAACAAGGGTCAGCTCAGTCCATCCCCACTCTTACCTATTTGAGTGAAGGTGGCAGTGCTGACCTCCAGGGAAGCTTCTGTCACCCTGTCTCCTTGCAGTCGCTTCCACTTTTGGCAACACTTTCTGGTTGGACTGGGAACCAGTCTTTCTTAAACGGGTTCCTTAAGGTCTACTCTTGTCCATGAGCCGGAGTAATCTTTTAGCTCAGTGACATATCTGACTATGACCCTCCGAAAACTGGGATAACAAGATTTGCCAAATCCCTAAAGAATCTCCATTTCTATCAGCCAGCGGTAGCATTCTATCTCAGTGCATTCTCAAGGACATTCAAAGTCAAAACCTCCAGCTCATCCAGGACACTGACCCCAGATAAAATGGACAGCCAGCGGACAGTCTGGCATTCCCAGTGGCGTCTCCAAGAACAATAGCAATTCTCCCACTGGAAAGCTGCTCCTCGAGCCACATTCAGTACCTTTTTGCTGCAACTGCATTTAAACACAAACATTTTGTTGGCTTTCCAAAAAATTTTGTTTTCAACTCTCTGGAATTCTGCCAGTAACTGACCCCAGCCTCCTACAAAATAAAGGAGCAAAGAATTACTGAAAAAGTAAACAAAATCTCAACTGGGTTGTCCTGATCAGGAAATAAAAGTCGCTAAAGTCTATTCTCATATCCACTCCTCACTTCCTCCCAGACATTGTCAAAAATTCTCTAGTTGCACAGACATTAAAGAGCATTAAAAAGATGTTTTTAAAAAATAAAATCACCTACATTCCCATCACTTTCACAAAGTTGGTTTTCATTTTTCTCATCCTTGTCTATACTTTAAAATAAATGATAGACAGACAGTTGGATGTAACATTGATACAATGTTTGTAGGTTTTTCTTTCATTTTATGTTACAAATATCTTTTTCCACTATTGCTACAAACTCTTTAATTGTAACTCCTAATGTTTATAGAACAACCCATTGATTTGATGAACTTAAGGTATTTCATACTTTTCTAACATTGGCTTTGGCAATTTTCAGATTCTCTCCAAAACAGACAATGCCACAACGAATAGCATGGTGCATAAAGCATTGTCCTTTTATAGGATTATTTCTTTAAGAGCAATTCCCAGTAGGGAAATCCCTGCATCAAAGCATAAACTTTTTATGGCTCTTAAAATATTTTGTCCAATCCCTTCCAGTCAGGCAATATTCTTGTCTTCCATCATTGCAATTCATAAGCATAGAGCTAGAGGAATGTCTGTGTTGTGTGAACTCTTAAAACAGACTTAGGGAAAAAAAACCTTTCTCCAAACTAGTAACCAAAGATCCAAACTGAAACTCTATACCAAGGCAGTCTCAACCAACTTCCCTCAGTTCCCTTCTGTCCTCACTGATGCCAGACAATGCTCTTCTAACATGACACTGCAGGGGTCATTTCAGCACTCTCCCTCCTCATGACCCAACTACAGGAGGGCAGCACCCAGGTGTCCCTGCCAAGGCATGGGTAACTCTGACCAGCCCCCGAGGGCAGACTTTCTGGGCCAGCTCTCCGTTGTCCAGACTAGTGCTTACTCTCCACCAGCACCAGACTCCCCTCCTTCTTGGTCCAGACCAACCTTCTCTTTTCAGTGGCCTTGTCAATTCTACACCTCCCAGGACCCTGATGTCCTAAATGGAACCTCTCTCTTTTTAGCTTCTCTGGTTTCTTTAAGACGAAATGCCTCTTCTATTATAGTTTTAACACATAGTGGGGAAATGAGCTTTTTACAAAGGAAACGGATGAGGGGACTGAAAATATTATTCAAACTATCACTAAAAGCATAAAGCAGGAAAGGTCTGAGAAAAACAATAACAACAATAAAATTGATATCCTCCCAAGCCCCCAGCCAAGAAAAAGAAATGAGTTGCCATTCTTTACCAAAGCTGGTAAGTCTGAAAATTAGTTTAATAAATGTGGGTTTACATGCAGCTGAGACTAGTGATTTATGCCAGCAGCCTAAAGTTCCAGAAACTGGACAGCCCCAGAGAATTAGTTGAAAACATCAAAGTTGCCTGAATTGAGATTCTCCATAAATATTCTACCATAATATCTAGCTGAAGGACTGTCACAAAATCAAAAGACTGGCGGTGTGGGAGCCAAGGTTTGGCAGCCCAACCACAAGTCAGTGCTTCGGCAACACTCAGGAAAAGGCAAAAGCCACTTCCAGATGATTCCACATCATGAACAATACAGCATCTAACCTTTAATCCTCTAGACCAGCGATTTCCAACCGTTGCACTGCAAGAATTTGTAAAACATGCAAATACCTGAATATTTAGTCAGGGGTACTGACCTCTTTTTCCTTAGATTGTCAAGTAAAAAAAAAAAAAAAAATGACAACAGCCAACACAAAAATAGCCATCCAGTGTGAATGAATCAAAATTATATCTATTTTTTGTCAGATCGGCCACAGAAATTCTTGGTGTGCCACCAAATTTTAGTGATTAGTTTATAGGTGTCATGAGATGAAAAAGGGTGAAAATTGCTGCTGTAGAGTGCAACTACCCAGGCCGATTTAAAAAAGAAACAAAAAGTAAAGAAACCATGATAAGAACCTGTTTAGCTTTCTTTTCAACCCATGCATATTAAAAATAAACTGTCTTCTTCAATAGTAGTTAACGAGAATGTAGTTAAAACACACAGAAATATGTGTGATAAGATTTGGGAGCAGAGTAAGCTGCAAATGCAGACTTAATAAAAATGACAATCTCATTTAGGCATTTACTACTCTCCTCTAGCATTTCATTCTCAATCACTATTCATTGCACAAAGATATTAATATAAGGTCAAGGTCAAATCTCTGCCCTCTCTGTATATAAGGTACAGTTAGTTCCCTGGATGTTGTAAACATGGATCCCTTTGTTTGAAAATATATGGAATTTCCTCTTAAAGTCTAGAAACTTGCAGCACTCTATTAGGAATTTCCAAAATTTAGAAGTCAGTTTGGTGGAGAAAAGGCAGTGAGAAAGTAAAGGAAGGAGGAAATGGGGAGGGGGGGAGCAGTATTACTCCTTATCAAGCATTTCACCAAAGGAAAGTGTTATTTTCGTTAGCTGCAAATAAGGAGACCAAAACATCAGAGGATAAGTGAGCTGTTAAAATCATTGAAGAATAAGTGGCAGAGCCACATCTGCGCTTGGATTGGCGGTCCTCCCCATCCTACACAGCTGCACTCATACTCCAAAAGTCAACTCGTGAGGTGCCTGCAGAAATTCTAGAACATAGACTCCACAGAAGAATGTATGCATCATGAAAGTAGGAGCCATGTATACATGCTCAATAAATATTAGCTCTTACTATTAGCTTAATACATTGACTTAGTAAATAAAGAAATTCTAATTCCCAATGAACTTCATCCCATTGTAATAATGGTTACTATTTATTTTGTATTTGTGGCAGGCACTATGGTAAGGGCTTTGCATGATTTTTATCTCATTTAATTTCCACAACATTTCTCGGAGGTAAAATTTATTATCCCCATTTTACAAATGAGGGAACTGAGGGTCAGAGAGAGAAAATCTTGGCCGAGTTTAGAAAGCCAACATGGAACAGAATCAGGCTTCCAATCCGGAACTTCTAACTCTCTTTTCCTGTTTCCTAACTCTCTTTATAATCCATAACCCAGAACAGGTGAATAGTTCAGAAGAGAAGGGGGTGGGCATACTTCTTCATATAAAGTAGTTCTCACAGTGAAGTTTCTCAGTAGAGGATCTTAGAGATGGAAAGAGAACAGCGATAGACTTTCAAGGCAGGCCAACTGCCTAGCACAGCTTGGGGCCCAGCTGTGTTATTATTGATTACAGGGCAGACCGGAGCTTCTCTGGGATGCTCTGGTACACTTCAAAGGCAACATGAGCTTGAGAGACTTGCAGCTCAGAAAATCAGAGGTGGACAGGAATTTGTCAAATCCAAAGGCAGAAAGCAGGATGATTTCAAAAGCATGATGCTCTCGTGGAAGTTTAAGATACAAGTAAAATGTGAAGTCTTAGTCTCAAGGAAATGAAGTCTGAGTCCTATCGGCCAGTTTCAGAACAGATGGCTTTAAAACCATAAGAAAACCAAGAAAGGTGGCCCGGAAGTGAGAAATACTTCCATTCAGGGAAGAAGGAGGGAGGGAAGGACTGGTTAAAAGGCAGACTGCATTCTCAGTGACAGAGGGACCATCCATACCTGCCCTGTCCCATAGTGTGGATGTCAAACACAAACACCTGCCTCCCCCAACCAAAGCCTGAGCCAACAGAACTGAAGAACATTTCCAAAGTGACAGGATGTCAATTAAACAGGCAGTGCTACTAGAGCACCACTAAAGGGTTTTCTGGAATCATTGCAATGCCAGCAGCCCACAGCCAGCCCAGCCAGGGCATGGAAACGGGGCTGGGGGAGCAACGTGGGGGTGGTGCCACTGTCCCCCAGCAATAGCAGGAAACTGGAAAAGCAGTATTAGAGAAAGGACAGAGAGCAATGTCACAAAAAGTGCCTCTGACAGGTACTGTCCTTGGGGAAGAAGGTCAGCACAACGGAGAAAATGTCATAGCCTAATGCCACTTGCTCTCCAGCCCCAAAGTCACATCATCACGCCAAAGAAGAATACAGATGCGTGAAGTTTGCTATAGTCGTTCCTCTCCTTCAAAAGTGATCTGAGGCACTGGACTAAAATATATAGATATGTAGGCTATAAATTTAACATGTCATGACATTTAAATCTATTAGCTGGCAAGCATTGTGCTGTGCCATCTGCTACTTTGTACCAAAACTTCCTGTAACTTAAAGATGCATAAACCCTAGAGAATACGCATTAGGTAAAATAGATTCATTTTATATAATTGAACATAATTGTGCATGTAATGTTTTAACGTAATATTACTCAACAGCTGTGCAAATAATGGAAGGGTCATTCACCGCAGACCATATGCTGGTGATGAGATATGAAGGCAGCACACTAACCGACCAGTGAACCCACAGCCTCAATGGAATGATATGATGGCTTTCTTTAGAAAAAAAGTGCAGGTTAACAACAGAAATGGAAGCAGAGTGCCACAGAATGCAAACACAAAGGCAGGACACGACCTGCCCCCACCCCACTGCAGAGAAGGGCAGTGTCCTTGTGCGTCGCGAACCTTGCTCGCGTCACCCTGCGCTCTTCCTACCGGCAGCCTTTTCTGCACGACCTTCTTCCTTTTCCGTAACTTGTACAATGGCTTCTATCTCCTTTTACAGCCACATATTGACTAACCACAAGTGGACACACCTTCTCTTGTTTTATATTCTTTTAAAATCCTATAAGAAGTGAGCTTTAGAACCAGAATTCTAAATCCCTAAATGACTTTTGCTGCCATCTCATTAAGCTTTTTCAAGTATCTTCACATGAATCATATATTTTTCTCAGTATCTGAATAGAATTGTGTTGCCACCCTTCAAGGCCAGGCAGGTTCATGGTATTCGTGCAGATGGAAGAATATTCACGGAGCCGTTGGGATGTCTGGCATGCCTTTATTCACGGGTGGGCGAGTTGCGCACGCTGCAAGCTGCGTGTCTATCTGCATGTCTCATGTCATGGCCCCTGCTCCCCAGCATGGCACCCATCATGGCACCTGCCCCCTTGTGTGTCTCTCATCATCATCACCCCCAGCAGGGAGTCCCTACCTGTTTAAGTACTAGAGGGGAACAAAGCCTGCAAGATGCCAGAAATTATATAATATAACATAATTCTGTGCATGTGAGCCCACTTCGTGTTATGGGAACAGTTTACGGGACCCCGTCTCAAGGCTGTGAGAACACTGGTTATCAGGCCCCTCCAAGGCTATGGGAACACTGCTCCCCTTAGTTACCCAGACACCTGGGTGAGGAAGCCAGACTGCCTCCACTTCCCCTACAAGAATTTATTATGGCAATTTTAGACATAAGAAAACTGAGGCTTGGTGTTTCAGTCACTCAGTAGTGTCTACTGAGTACCTAGGATGAGCCAAGTTCACATAAGTTATTTGCCCGCAATGGTACAAATACATAATGGCAAAATTAAGGGTAAGGAAGTAACAGTTTGTTATTCACATTAGTTACTTCAGTGGCTTGTCACTAAACAACTTTGAACAAGCTATTTAATATGTCTATGTCTCATGTTCAACATTTATGAAGGAAGACAAAAACATCAACTAATTGGAATGTATCTACATATACCCCTTTAATTATTCATAAAATTTTTAACATCTGATGAAAATAAGTCCATAAATATCAAGTCAAATGTATTCCATTTCTGCCCTTAATTATATTCCACCCTTCCCTTTAAAACTTATAACCATTTTTTTCTTCAAACCTACTTGGCTATAGTGGCTATTTTAACTTTGTTGAATAAGACGAGAGATTTTTTTTCTGTTGTATTATGCTAAAAGATGTCTTACCTGCAGGCTAACT
This sequence comes from Micronycteris hirsuta, assembly GCA_004026765.1. Classification (NCBI taxonomy): domain Eukaryota; kingdom Metazoa; phylum Chordata; class Mammalia; order Chiroptera; family Phyllostomidae; genus Micronycteris; species Micronycteris hirsuta. The sequence continues at coordinate 39,793 of PVJI01004505.1, read as the reverse complement.
ATTGTAAATTGCTTCAACATCCACTGTATTATACATTTCACATTGTTCTGCCTATAATATTAAAGCTTGGTCACTGGAAAATATTATAATGGAATTTAACTATACATAAATATTAATAGGTACAATAAAATAAGAACAGCATAAAAGTATTTCAGTACTACAAGTTAAATGTGTTGGAGCCTAAGGAGAATCTTTTACTCTTTCCCTTTTTGTAAATGACTTTAAACTCACATAAGATGATGAAATTATAAAAATAAAATAATAAAAGACCAAAAAAAAGTGTTATAATATCTTAAGGAGAGAAGTTAGCAGCTTAGAAAGCCCCAAGATGACAAAGAAAAGTGTAATAGTCTAGAATTTAAACAAGTCATCACAATTGCTCAAATACCTTTCTTTACCATAAATAGTATAATGACTTTTTTAGGAACACTCAGACAAATCTCAAGCTATTTTAAGGTTGAGAGAAGGTTATATGAAAGAGTTACTGAAGGCAATACATATCAGACTTGGAGCTGACATTGGGCCTCAGACTCCCAGGGTTTGCAAGAATTGCAGCACAGGTGGTAACCGCGATCTCCGTATGTTCACACTAGAGCAGCCACAGAAATAGAACCAAAAGATTTTCAACTTAAATGCATGTTCTTTTTGGTAGGGAAAGTAGTTATTTTAAGATCAAGTGAGAATAATTTAGTTTAATCCCAATTCACTTGAAAAACTGAAGATTAACCCAATCTTCCAAGTGAAATTCTGATTACTGAGTTTCATTTCTAAATACTTCCAAAAGGACCTATACAGTTGGGATGAGGGATTATGGTTAAAAATATACTAAATTTAAAAGAGAGAGTTCATAATCACTTGATCATTCTGATCTTCAGTTTTCATAAATTCAGGAAATAGAAGTTGAATTATATCTCTATAACAATTCTACAATTATCTGAAAATCATGAAAGTTCAGATAGAATGTAAACCTCCCAAGGCAGTTTTTCACATCTACTTGTAAATGAATAAATTGATTTAAAAAGGAAAATCTCAACCCCCTTGCCTAATCAGTTTCAGGGGAGTTTCTGCTACAGGAGCAAGTAGCAAAGCCTGTCAAATCAATTTTCAAAAATAAGCAAAATATGACCATCTCCACCACTACTGAAGGGACCCAAACCATAGAAATGAGCCTATGGAATAGTGTCCTAATTGACCTCCTTGTTTCCATTATCACTTCCTGCAATTCATTTTTTATGTATTTTTTAAAGTATATCTCATTGATTATGCTGTTACAGTTTTCCCAATTTTCCCCCTTTATCCCCCCTCCACCCTGCACCCCCCAATCCTCCAGCATCCCCCGCTTAGTTCATGTCCATGGGTTGTACATATAAGTTCTTTGAGTTCTTTGTTTCCTATACCATTTTTTTACCTCTCCCCATCTATTTTGTGCCTACCAATTATGCTTCTTATTCTCTGTACCTTTCCCTCTCTATTCCTCTCCTCTCCCTCCCACTGAAGCTATCAGAGACAAGACTGCCTATTCTTATTAGATGTGACAGCTAGGCAAGACGTAGGCTACTGATATGTAAAAACTATGAGGACAAAAAGCTTTAAATTTAAAAAAACTATGAGGACAAGAAAAGCTAAGGCAGAATTCAAGATGCCAGTTGCTTCAGAAATGAAATTGTGCTGAAAGAGTTCCGGCCAAGATGGAGGCATAGGTAGAAACCCTTCACTTCTTTGCACAACCAAAAAGAGGATAACGATGAATATAAAATCAATAAACAACCAGAAATGCCAGAAATCAAACTTCATGGAACTCCAACAAACAAGGAATTAAAGAAACAATCAACTACACCAACCAGACTGATAAGACAGGCAGATGGAAAGAACTTGTGGCAAGGGGGCAGACTGGGCAGGCAGGGCTGGCTGCGGCAAGGAGACAGACTGCATGGGTAGGTCTGACTGAACAGCAAACTGAGACTCAGAGCTGACTGTGGACTATGGGGGTCAGGGTTGGTTGCCACAGTGGGAGAAACTCCCAGTCTCACACGAGAGTTCATTGGAAAGTGTGCTAGAGATGAGCAGGCAAGCAGCACTGTTCCCTCTCTGGCCCCTCCCCACAGGCAGAGCAAGGAGGGTTGCCCTGCCCCGGTGAATACCTAAGGCCCCGCCCCCTTACAACGTAACAGGTGCACAAGACAAAGAAATATGGCCCAGATGAAAAAACAGAGCAAAACTCCAGAAAGAGAGCTAAGTGATGAGGAGATAGCCAACCTATCTAATGGGGAGTTTAAAGCCTGGTAATCAAAATGCTCACAGAACTGATTGAGGTTGGTTGAAAAATGAAAGAACAAATGAAAGATACCCAAAGTGAAACAAAGCAAAATATTCAGGGGACCAACAGTGACAGGCAGGAAACCAGGACTCAAATCAATGATTTGGAACAAAAGGAAGAAATAAAAATCCAACCGGAACAGAATGAAAAAACAAGAATTCACAAAAACGAAGAGAAGCTTAGAAACCTCTGGGACAACTTTAAACATTCCAATATGTGAATTATAGGGGTGCCAGAAGGAGAAGAGGAAGAGCAAGAAATTGAAAACTTATTTGAACAAATAATGAAGGAAAACTTCCCCAATTTGGCAAAGGAAATAGACTTCCAGGAAGTCCAGGAAGCCCAGAGAGTCCCAAAGAAGTTGGACCCAAAGAGGAACACACCAAGGCACATCATCATTAAGCTACCCAAGATTAAAGATAAAGAGAGAATCTTAAAAGCAGAAAGAGGAAAGGAGACAGGTACCTACAAAGAAGTGCCCGTAAGACTATCAGCTGATTTCTCAAAAGAAACCTTACAGGCAAGAAGGGGCTGGAAAGAAGTATTCAAAATCATGAAAGGCAAGGACCTACAACCAAGATTACTCTATTCAGCAAAGCTATCATTCAGAATGAAAGGGCAGATAAAGAGCTTCCCAGATAAGAGCAAGTTAAAGGAGTTCATCATCACCAAGCCCTTATTATATGAAATGTTAAAGGGACTTATCTAAGAAATTGAAGAAGATCAAAAACTAAGAAGATAAAAAAAAGACTGCTGTCATAAAATGACAACAAACTCATAACTATCAACAAATGAACCTAAAAAAAGGAAAAACAATGAAAAAAAAACTAAGCAAACAAGTAGAACAGGAACAGAATCAGAGAAATGGACATCACATGGAGGGTTATCACTGGGGAGGGGGAGGGAAGGAATGGGGGGAAAATGTACAGGGAATAAGAAGCATAATCGGTAGGCATAAAATAGATAGGGAGAGGTCAAAAATGGTATAGGAAACAGAGAACTCAAAGAACTTATATGTACAACCCATAGACATGAACTAAGGGGGGATGCTGGAGGGTTGGGGGGTGCAGGGCAGAGGAGGGATAAAAAGAGAAAAACTGGGAAAACTGTAACGGCATAATCAATAAAATATACTTAATAAAAAAGAAATTGTGCCAGCATTCTCTCCAAGGTCCTCTCCAGGGAAGAAGGAGGGCAGATGCTCAAACCACAGAGACACACCATCACATCATATCTGAAGACCAGGCAGTAAGCAGAATGCAATCTAAAGAGAAGAGTCAGGGACACAGGTGAGGACAAAGTGAAGCCAGCACTCCCCGAAGAGAGAGTAAACCCAAAAGGGGCATGACAGCCACCCTACCCATGATGAAGCCACCAAACCACTTCAGTCTCAATGGAAAAGCACAATGTGCTGCTGGTATAAAATAGGGAGAGCCCTGGCTGGTGTAGCTCAGTGGATTGAGCGCGGTCTGGGAACCAAGCGGTCCCGGTTCGATTTCCAGTCAGGGCACATGCCTGGGTTGTGGGCCGGGTCCCCATGAGGGCCATGTGAGAGGCAACCATACATTGCTGTTTCTCTTCCTCTCTTTCTCCCTCCCTTCCCCTCTTTCTAAAAATAAATAAAAATAAAATCTTTAAAAATAAATAAATAAAATAAAATAGGGAGAAAGAAATTGGGGATTTATTCATTCCACTTGGCAAATATTTATTGAAATCCTACTATGAGTTAAGTACTGATTTCAACCTTGTTGGGATCAATGTGGTTAAGACTCCCACATATAAGAGTTTCTCAGAGGGAGCCAAAAGAAGGGTCAAAGTTTTGCTTAAAGAAGGAGCTTTGAGTCTGTTCTGACAAGAAATAAGTTGATATTCTAGAGTTTTTTGCTATGTAACATAAAAAAGCTAATTTAGATCTGAATGCACAAAGGTAAAGTTGTATAAAATATATTATTTCTCTCATAAGAACTTAGTCTGGCTCTCATCATTATTATTCAAATAATCTTTATTATAAATCTAAGATGTGTTAGAGCTCGAACTTATTCATGAGTAGTTTGCTGGTATGTTCTTCTGGAGGATGTATTAGAAAACAGAGCCTAGGTGCTAGTGTGTTTGTTTTACCCAAATGCATGGTCAGCCATATCTTGGCAAGAGGTGATAAAACATCCTAATATAGCATCTTTTATATTAACTCAGAGGTAGCACTGCCTGACTTTAGGTAAACTTGTCACCTTGAAGCTCTCCAATGGTAGTGGATACTTAACTTGGAGAGGTTTGTTCCTCACTATTTTCTCTGCAATTCACATCAGCGAGTCCGAGCCCTGGTTGTGCTCCTACCTCTACAATGCAGTGCTTTCAGGAACAGTCAGCTGTGTTCTCCTTAAGTTGACTCCACTGAGACATGGATCCAGCAATGAACCACATGACCTTGACCAGCTAAGACTAGAACTGTTTCAGAACATTCTCAGGAAACACTTTGATATATGAGAGCACATCAGATGGAAACAGCAGTACAGCATGATTAGGAATTGAAGTATTTCTCCAGGTTCTATGACAAAATGTATAGTGGTAAGTAAACAAATCTCCCACCCCCTTGGTGCAGTCTCGAAGGGATTCCATTTCCCTGTCAGGCTTCTCTCCTAAACGTCAATTCTATTTTACCTACATCGAGTTTATCTTCATCATTAAAATCCACTCATTATTGAATTATTTAAGAATAACTGTCTCTTCAACCTAAAGCAATTGTTATTAGTGATTTTGTGTATTTCTCTCCAACATTACTACACTAAGTTTCTTGTAGGTGTTTCACCACAGTTGCTGTTTTTTGTGTATATTTTTAGAATCTAGCTTTATTTCATTTAACATTAGATCAGAAATAATTGACCCTGCTTTCACATAACCTTCATTTGTACATTTTTCAAATTCTGTATAACACTCCATCATTGTTGTTCATTTAGAGAACTCAAGAAGTCACTATGAACACACTGTATGCGGGAAACGTATTTATACGTTTTACATTGACTGGTAGCAGAGCGCGGGACACATATAAATACATGTTTTGTAGACTAGCAGTAGAATTCGGGTAACGAATAAAAATGTTTATTTTTATACTTTTTTATTGCTCTAAACGGATGCTAACATGCAGATATACAAATTCCAAAGGACAAAATTTGGGTCTCTAACACATACAATGGTGAATTATGTATGTATGTTTTAACGATTATCACACAAAAAAAACACTACTAAAACTTCATTCTTCTTTTTTTACAATGAAGTTTAAGAAAGAAAACTTCATTCTCTCTTTTTTTACATATTTTACGTACTTTTTTCAAAATATTTTCAATAAATCGGAATTTTTACACATTTTATTACTTTTATTTCAATTTCCAGTGAGTTTTCCAGTATTTGCCTGTTTAAAATTTAAGAAAAATAATTCAGTATACATTTTATAGTAAATCACAAAAAGTTTCATTGAAAAAAAATATGTAAAACTAAAGTTATCGTAATTTTACTGAATGTTGCCATTTGCACAAAACATTAGCAAAAATGGCCCGCTCCACCTGTTAGCTTGCGATAAAAGCTACCCGCATACAATGTGTGAAGAGGGATCTCTCTCTCTCTGCCTGTATTCCCTCCTTTTCTCTCTTCATCTCCCTTGCTTTCTTCTGTTAACAGCCCACATTACTCTGTGGAGAAAGTGACCACTGTGGTGAGCACCTGGGTCAGCTTAGTTGAAGCTCAAGCTCAAGATGAAAGAGCTCCGTGATTAAAAACACATAAAACTTTTCAACCTTTCACACTGTTGGGGAAACAAACATAGACAGTTCCTATATTAAAGACTTCCTTTAGCCCTGGTGTCACAGAGAGGTGACTGATGTCATTTACCCTTTAGCACAGCACTCTAACGTTGGTAATATACTTTTTAGGGACACAGAGATAACTCTTTCTATGAAGTTTATCATTATCGCTTTAAGATAGAATTAATATTTCTTTCCTGAGTATTTTGACTAATCTGTTTTTAGCCATCACACATTCCCCTTATTTCACATATTTCTACCATTATTTATGTATAGTTATTTTCTCTATAGATAATAGTGGCTTTGAGTAGAGTCAGTCATTCACCCATAGAAGTATGGGAACTGACTACATGGAATTTATGTGTAAGACATGCATCTGGTCAGAGTAAGAAATAACCAATATATTTTCAAATAAAGTGTCAAAAAAATGTCAATTAGGTGCCTACTATATACCAGCTACTAGGTTAGATACTAGAATTAAAACACATTTTATTTTATTACCTTTTGAAAAAATACAGAATTGGCTCTTGCCAAATGCAAGGTAACAGATTTGAGCTTAAAAATTCAGTGGATATACTTTATTCAGTAAGAAAACACCAGCTTCAATGCTTTCTCTAACTTGGTATCCACTTCTAATAGAGCCAATAAATTAAGCCCTGGTGATAAGGTAAAATATCTTGAGCAAAATTCAGACTATGGAGGCACTATTAAACAGCAAGCCATAAAATAACTGTAAACCTGTTTATGAACTTCCTTGAAAGTCATTTCAAGATAGTGGAGAAAAAACTGATTACCAGAACAATAGCTGTTAGGATCTTTTACACCAGTTATAAATGGGAGTTCCCTTAGCAATCTTCACCAGCCTCCTACTGAGAAGAAACATAACTTGTATTTAAAGATTTATATCTACGTAAAGGCGACTTGAGATGAAATTTGCTACTTCTTTAACATTCAACTTCCCCAGGTCCAAAATCACTGTGACACAGGGAATTCTACCAACTAACCCTAAATTGCCCTAAACGCTGTATCAGCATGTGGTCTTTCAGTTCTCAAGGCCACTTGTAGTCTAAATCCCATTGGCCCCTGCTCTTGACAAACAAGAAGGTTTAGAAGGTTTTCAAGGCTCACCCCCAGGCCCTAAGGATTTAATCAGCTATTTCATCATTAAGATGAAGGTGTCTCAGTTGTATGTTAGCCAATTCAGTGGGCCTGATGGCTATTAAATAGTTGGGATGGTCCTCAGTGTGGCAGCGGGATGGCGCTCTACCATGGAAGTGACTTCTCCACAGGGGTTAAGTGTTCTGGCCAAAGTGAGTACCAGCAGCTCCTTCTCAATCTCCTCACCTATAGGAAAGAGGATGGCAAAGTCCCCTGTTGTCAGCCATAGTCAGACATCCTAAACTTCCCAGATGTATCCTTTGACATTCAGATGGTTTATAGCCAAGAGTCCTTTTAAACTAATTATTCTGTTTCCTCAGGATTCGACAAGATACACTATTCAATTAGACACACTATCGATCGGCTTTTTCTTTTTGTTTATGATCATGGTAGAAAATCAAATACCCATTTGGGAAATTATCTAAGATAAATACACTATGATAATGCTGCACTACAGAGCAAAACACTGGGACTTCGGCACCTGTTCAGACTTCCATGTTACAGCAGACAGGGCAGTTTTCAGAAAAGATTACAGTCCTAGTTGTGCATGCTCCGAGGCCCACCCCTAAACCTAGGAGATGTGAGCACATATTCAGGAGAACATCTTAGTGAGATTCCTATTTGGGGCCTTTTCCTCCCTATGAGATCTTGATTCTATGAGCTGCCCCATTGATTAATTGTCCAAGCACACAGATCTGCCCTACATAGTAACCACCATATCCAAGGTTCTAGCTTGGAAGCACCAATGACCTTGAACTTTGTTCTTCCCATCTTCCCAAAAGCTCAGCTAACCAAATTCATGTTTGGGAAAGATACTAAAGCACATCCATGTATTCGTTGCTCCAAATATTCTAAAACATATCCTAAAGTCAGTAGTTATCTACCTTATTAAAATGCTTTTTAGAATTGTAGTATCCTAAATAAATGTATACAAGATGGGAAAGAAGATTGAATGGAGCTTGTTACTACTAGTTATGGACAACTGGTGGCTTTGACCTCTAGAAATCACTCCAGACTACTCTGGCATTACAAACCCCAATTGACAGAAATGATGCTAGTGGGTAAGCTGTAAAAACAACCAAAGTGTCTACATAAAGATGCTCTCCCACACCACAAGTTGATGTCATAGTGGCATTACTTGGTATGTTTAACTTCTTTAGGACTCATATTCTACATCTGTAAAATAAATATAATAAAACCTTCCTCACTGGTTTCTAATGAGAAATAGAATATTGAGCAGCAAATATAACACTTCTACGTCTTACTTCTGTATTATGTCTAAGTCTACCCTGATCACTAATCTCTAGAATAGATTATTACCTGTAATCAAAACACATTATTTTTCTTATCGCAATTTCAATTATATATTAATTTTTGTGTTTATTATCATCATCCCCATTAGATTTTGAGCTCTGTAAGCTGCTGAACAATAGTGTCTATAATGTCCTCAATGACACTTACATGACTGATAAAATAACTAAATAAATTAATAAATGAATGAGTTAAGGTATTAATATTTAACAAAAACATTAAGTAATAATAGCTACTTTTATTTTTTAGTATTAGAAAGTCATGGCCATTTGATATTCTTGTGAAAATTCTTACTGATTTTGTTACTTATTAAAAAATTAAACAGACCATTTGGGATATAGTGATCAAATTCACCTGTATACTAGACATTAATTTCAAAATTCATGGATTACTGTATTATTTTGCATTAAAATACCTTATATATAAAAAATAACTTATACTTACAAGACCAAGTTCAGTGATAAAATCAGGTAAAACATTATACAAGATAGCTAACTGGTTTCATATATCTGTTTTATTTACCAGTTATTTATATACTATATAGGTATACTAGTTATTTAAAATATCACATATCTACAACAAAATACTTATAGTGTTTATGTACATATCTTTGGACTTTTATTCCCTAATGTATTTATTATCTTCACTGCCTTTTCTTCTATAACTATGAAGGATTACTTATGTATTTAAATTTCTAAAATTTGAAATAAAAGGCACTTACTAACTTAACTTTTTAATCATTCAAGCAAATACATTTTAGCATGCATTTAAAATTCATAAAATACTCCTTTGTCAGCACACGTGTCTTTTTAAAAATTTATTTGGAAAATAAGGTTTATATAACTATAGAGCCTTGGGGTCATTGACTCTATTTCCTCCATCCTGTTCTCAGTGTACTTCTAACAAAGCAAAAACATTTCCACTTAAAAGCATTTCATTTTGATAAAGATGCTGAATACATGTGAAACAAGTCCTATTCACTTGCATCTAAGGAATATAGGAGTTATTCTGTGCAGACTGTTTTACACAACACCTCAGGTCAGTGGCAATCAACGGGGCTGGTGAAGACCAGTGGATTTTTCTCTAAATCTCCTGGGGCAAAGTTCATATCTCACATGTGTCTAAAGTCCCACTCCATAATTTGTTTGTGGGTAGCAGGGGAAGTGACTGAAAGCTGCCCAAGAGGAGAGCAAGCAGCATTGTTCCCTCTTTGATCCCTCCCCCACATACAGCACCACAACACAGAAAAGTGGGTTGCCTCACCCTGGTGAATACCTAAGGCTCCTCCCCTTACTATGCAACAGGCACACTGAGACAAAAGATAAGGCCCAAATGAAAGAAGAGATCAAAGCTCCATAAATAGAACTAAGTGATGAAAAGATAGCCAGCCTATCAGATGCAGAATTCAAAACACGGTAATCACCATGCTCACAGAAATTGCTGAGCATGGTCACAAAAATAGATGAAGAATGAAGGCTATGTAAAATGAAATAAAGGAAAATGTACAGGGAACCAACAGTGAAGGGAAGGAAACTGGGACTCAAATCAATCATTTGGACCAGAAGAAAGAAATAAACATCCAACAAGAACAGAATGAACAAACAAGAACTCAGAAAAATGAGGAGAGGCTTAGGAACATCCAGGACAACTTTCAACATTCCAACATTCAAATCATAGGGGTGCCAGAAGGAGAAGAGCAATAGCAAGAAATTGAAAACTTATTTGAAAGCATAATGAAGGAGAACTTCCCCAATCTGGCAAAGGAAATAGACTTCCAGGAAGTCCAGGAAGACCGAAGAGTCTCAAAGAAGTGGGACCCAAGGAGGGACACACCAGGGCCCATCATAACTACATTACCCAAGATTAAAGAGAAGGAGAGAATCCTAAAAGTAGCAGGAGAAAAGGAAACAGTTACCTACAAAGAGTGCCCATAAGACTGTCAGCTGATTTCTGAAAAGCAACCTTCCAAGCAAGAAGGGGTTGGAAAGAAGTATTCCAAGTCATGAAAGGCAAGGACCTACATCCAAGATTACTCTATCCAACAAAGCTAGCATTTAGAATGGAAGGGCAGATAAAGTGCTTCCCAGATAAGGTTAAGTTAAAGGAGTTCATCTCACTGAGCCTTTATATGAAATGTTAAAGGAACTTATCTAAGAAAAAGAAGATCAAAACTATGAACAGTATAATGACAACAAACTCACAACTATCAACAACCAAACCTAAAATAGCTAAAACAAAAACAAACTAAGCAAACAACTAGAACAGGAACAGATTCACAAAAATGGAGATCACATGGAGGGTTATCAGTGAGGAAGGATAGGAGGCAGAATGGGAGAAAAGGTAAAGGAAATAAGAAGCATAAATGGTATATACAAAATAGACAGGGGGAGGTTAAGAATAGTATGGGAAATGGAGAAGACAAAGAACTTATATGTACGACCCATGGACATGAATCAAGGTGGGGAACGCTGGTGGGAAGGTGGGTGCAGGGTGGAGGGGACTAAAGGGGAGAACAAAATGGGACAACTGTAATAGCATAATCAATAAAATATATTTTAAAAATTTTAAGGAAAAAATAATAATAAAAAATAAATTCCCACTCCATGAAACTAATATATTATTGTATGTTAACTATACCTTAATGAGGAGGAGAAGGAGGAGGAGCAGGAGGAGGAGGAGGGGGAGGCGGGAGGGGGGAGGAGGAGGGGGAGGGGGAAGGGGGGGAAGAGAAGGAGGAGGAGGAGGAGAAAGGAAGGAAAGAAAGTCCTGCTCCAACCATACCATTCTTCTCAAATGCAGTTATTCAAATGTAAAAGTGCTTCTTGGCTTCCTGTGGACATGCACAGCACATGGACTAGAGATAATCATTTAGTCCTGGAGTAGTAGGAATAGTAATAGCAGATAACATTTAATCCTCATAAAAATCCATTTGGTAGATATAATCACTATCTCTATTTACAAATGAGGAGGCAGACAGAGGCCCAGGAAAAAAAGTGGCCAGCTTGTCCTTACACAATTAGTGGTGGAGTCAGGATTAGGACCCGAGGGGTTCACTCCATAACTTGCACTCTTAACTGCTATTCTCTACGGCCTCCAAACCTTAATGAAACCAACATCCCTAAAAATACAAATTACTCATAAAAGATTACCAATGTTTCCATATACCACAAAGATTTTTCTTTTACTTGGAAATAATGCCTTATATATACTCATCGTAGTTATTTTGATTGGATAATACCATGAAATCTTAACATATTACTGTGTCTGCCAGGATTTTTCCCTTTCTCTTTCAAATTTGTAACTATTCTACTTCCTCACTTCAAGGAAGATAAAGAGTGTGAGTTTTTCAAAGACTAAGCCTGTGGGGGAGTTGCCACATAAAACATTGGATGCCCAGTTAAATCTGAATTTCAGATAAATGACAAATCATTCTTTAGTATGAGTACAACCCATGCAAAAACTGGAACATATTTATATTAAAAAATACTGGGCATCCTCTATTTTTTATTCGCTGAACCCTATCCTTAGGAAAACTTGGATTGTGTATGGAGGAAGTAAAAAGAAAGGAAACGCAACAGGCAGAGAATCTCAGAGAAAGCTGGAGGGAGGTTGTCTAGGCGTATGAAACCGGAAGGAAGCTGGCAAAGGGCTCTTGTGTCCAAGCTCAGGAAGAAAGGAGAGAGAGTGGCCAGCCCTGAAGAGGGTGGGGACAGACGAGCCCTGCAGGCCTCTCCCAGGTATCTACTGGTATTGGAGCCATGCTACAACTACAAGTTATACCACTGAGAAGCCCAATCTAGAAGGCTGGGCCAAAATAAAGGCACTGTAGATACAGAGGAATGCAATTACATGAGAAAAATATGCTTACAGCCTGGTTTTTATTGAAGAAAGTAAATACTAACCTTTAACTCATAAGGACTGGGATAGCTTAAAAATCCTCTTCTTCAGACATAATCATCTCAGAAGCTGAAGCAGAATTACATCTGCAAATAAAGACTATTATCACACTAAATTCTGAGCAATAAATTTGAAATGCTAATTGAGTGCCCTGTGTCCAGACCTATACAGCAAACCAGAGAAACTGAGATGAAAAACACATAAGCCCTGCTGTCAGGTACTTACAGTCTGGCAGATGAAAGCAACAGGTAAATATGTAATTTCAACACTAGAGTTTTCCATGCACAATGAAAGTCTTCAAACAAGGGCAGGATTAACTGTCTGGAAAATGACAGGGAAAACTTCACAAAGGAAATCGCTCCAGAGAGAGATCTTTAAAGACCAAGCTGGTATTTGTTAAGAGGACAGAGTTGAAAAGGACGACCCCTCTGAGGTATGTTTGATATTTCTGGAACACACAATGGCCAGGAGAAGAAAGGAAGAAAAGTAGGTGGAAGTCAGGTCATAAAAGACCTGTGACACTCAAGTACTTCCTAAACTCGATTGTGCACACCAATACTCCAGGGATCTTGTTAAATGCAGGTTCTGGTTCAATAGGTATGAGCCTCTGAGAATCTGTATTTCTAACGAGCTGCCAGACGAGGCTAGTCTGAGAATTATACTTGGAGTAGTAAGGCTGCATTCCATGCTTTAGATCTTAAACCTTTTCCAGCAGACAATGGGGAGTCCTCTTGTGGCTTCTCTAGGCTGAGAGTGAGTAGAATTCAAAAAGGCTAGAAGCAAGTACAAGGCTATTTCTATTTTTTTATTTATTGTTGTTCAAGTACAGTTGTCTCCATTTTCCTGCCACCACTTTCCCCTGCCCCACCCTCACCTCCCACTCTCAATCCTTCCCCTCTTTGGCTTTGTCCATGGGTCCTTTATACATGTTCCTTGACGACCCTTCTCCTTCTTTCCTTCATTATGCCCCCTCCCCCTCCCCTCTGGTTACTGTCAGTGAAATAATTCAAGCAGTGAGAGACAAATACCATATAATCTTACCTATAAGTAGAACCTAATCAACAAAACAAACAAGCAAGCAAAATATAAACAGAGACAGTGAAATAAATATCAAGACTATGTCTTACTCCAGGAAAGAAATGTCTAAACTAAAGACACTAAAGATAAAGAGAAGTGGATAAATTTAGTAATATTGAAAAGGTAACATTAACATGAGTTAGTATTCAGTGGAGGCACAGATAAGGGAAACAGACAGGAGTTGATGGTTAAGCTATTTTTTTTCACAGTTATATGATATTGTTTGAGGTATGTAACTCTCATTTAGCATTTAGAGGATCCTACCATGATTAACTGTACCACCCTTTTAACCACAAGGCATGACATTAAGAAGTTAATTTTAAATGTATTTTATGGAGTCAGCCACGTGACTTTAAGGTCACCCCTGATATATGTTGGGTCTTTCCAGATAAAGTATAAATTCCTCTCAGGCAGGAGTTGTCATCACCGTGCCCCTCAGCACTGAGCATGAGTCTGGTACTTGAGGCTTCCTCTCTAAATGCAGTTCTACTGATATGCAGGCATCCCATTCGTTCCTGATCAAACACTTTGCTTCACAAATATGAAAACATGGGAAACTTCCAAAACATCAGTCCCTACACAATTTCCTCATTTATTTTCTCTCTTCTCATTTTAAAAATCAGAAATAATAAGAGATTTCAATTCCAGTACTACAATAAAACTGAGAGTTTATTCATTTTTCAAGTTCTGGAAATAGCATCCTGAAGTACAGATCCCAGTGGTCTTTCTTAATGACTGATTAGAGTTCATTTCTTTACCTCCTACTGATGATTACTTGTTTTGATATCACAGATTGCTTAGCACAACTTAGCACCTGTGTTAATTGCTTCATCTCGTAGAATCTGATTTTCAAAGTGTTAAGATGTTAGCTTAAGCCAGTGGTTCTTAGCCTGGCTGTTAGCATAAATAAATGGATAGATATTAATAAAAGAAGGGAGCAAAGGGAATTAGACATTATTAAGTATAATCAACCGGGGAGCATGAGGCTGCTTCTCTCACCAGGAAGTTAGAGCTTCACACACTTCCCAAGGAAACGCCAGTCTGTTTTCTGCAGATCACTGGGGGAAGGGACAGAATGATAAAGGGGGAGGTAAGCAAATGCTCACTGTAAGATAAAATGGGGAAGGGGGAGGTGTTTCTACAAAGCATGCACAATAACAGCCAGGATAGCAACCAGAGAGGCCTGTCAGTCTAGCCTGGGAAAAGACTGGATTGGCTAGAAGGTGGGCCCAGTTTAAGCCCATGAAAGTTTGGGAAGTTGATTGGTTATTTTGAAAAAGTACCTGATCCTTCCCAAGGGAATGAATCCCTTCTCTCTTGCCCAGTAACACACACTCACCCTGTTTGTTCACATGTTCTCTCCACAGCAGTCATGCAGGCTTAGTTGCCATCTGGGGCCTGCGGCAGACTGACAGACTGTACAGGCTCCAAAGGACTAAGCACTAATTTGAAACAGAAACTCTAGACACTGGCCTTTGTTTTGACCTTGATGAAGACAAGAGTGGACTTTTTTCATGGCAGGACAGATGAAGAAGGGACATTGGAAACCCAGGGATAGCCTTTTATTTCAGCCCAAATAATCTTACAACACTACATCGTCCCATGCATAGATTTGCAGAATACTTTCCTCACAATTTCATGAAAGAACACAGTTTCCACCTAGGATCATTTTTAAATGCTTGGGCTGAACCCCCATGAATTCCAATTTAACTGGACTGAAGTGGGTCCCAGGTATCAGTAAGGCTTATAAGCTTCCAAGGTGATTGTAACGCATAATGGAGGCTGAAAACCACTAACATAAGCAAATATAAATGGGGATTTTGTTTCCCTAATTCAGCACCCAAAGCTCCCTCCTTACACCACAGTCTAGCCAAGAAAAAGTAAACAAAAACTTTGATAATATTCATCTAAGTCTGTCTAAAGCGATCTCACCTATCAGAATCACCAATAAGAACAAGAAAGAATCCAAACCACCAAACAAGGTGGTATAAAGTCTACACAGAAAGGTGCTAAAGTAAAAGAGCCAAACTTTAATGGTCAAAAACAAAACAAAGAACTGTTCTATAATTTCACTGGTTACATAATATTAAAAAAATTATTCTCTACATCTCAGTTTTCTCACCTATTGGTGTGCATAAATCTTCCTCATGAAATTGCTAAGTATATTTCATAAAGGCTCTCTGTTAATATGTTTATAAAACAGTTTGTTCATGATTCAACTCCTTTTGAGATTTTTATATCACTACAGGCATGCTGTTTTCTTTTTTTTTTTTTTTTGCCACATTCTTGGCATTTGTAGAATAATTTTTTTAAATATTTTATTTATTTTTAGAGAGAGGGGAAGGGAGGGAGAAGGAGAGGGAGAGAAACATTGATGTGCGAGAGATACATCAATCGGCTGCCTCCCACATGCCCTCAACTGGGGACAGAGCCCACAACCCAGGCATGTGCCTTAAATGGGAACCAAACAGGTTACAGGCCAGCACTAAATCCACTGAGCCACACCAGCCAGGGCTGTACAATTATTTTACCCAATTAATCTAAGAGCATTTGCAACTTAATTTTATATTTCTCATAAGACCTTACAAATAAGACACATGACGTGAATGGTGCTCTGTACCTTTGTTGGTATCTTAATCTCATATATATATTTTAAATACTTTTTTTTGGTGAGATCTCTACATCAATAAGAAAACATTAACCAACAAAAGAATTTGTTTGACACATCCAATATAGTGTCCAATGTTATGGGCTGAATACCAAGAGTAATTGGGCAGCTTAATCATTTGGTACAGTGGCCTGATCCCACCATTGTTTCCGGAGGCAACCAGCACCTGGCCGGAGACCCACCAAATACAAGAAGCCAGAGGGCCAAGTGCCTGCGGCACAAGGGAAGCTGGGTAGGCACAGTCCAGCGTTCAATGGTAATGGTCAAGTCCAGGATCTCAAGAGGCCCAGAGGGTTCTAATTCGGTGAAGCATATAATAGTTCCTCACCACAAATACACACAATCAATTTCTGAAATAGTGTCGCTTTGTATTTCTCTGTCAACTCATTAAATCCCATTTGTTTCAAATTTTGCTTAGTTCAGTCCTTTCACAAAAATATGTGGTATGTATGATTTTCATAGCCACAAGCTCAGATCTGCAAATACAGAGCCTTCTCTTTCTGAAGGAATTTCTAACCCAAGACCTCATGTTTCCTGAGAGAAAATTGAAATTGGTCACTTATAAGTTCTAAGTCAACCACTTCAGTATTTTCTAAATTATTTCCGTATTATACTCAATAGAATTATGGACTTTCCCCTTTCCCTCTTCTCTCTATGGTTGAATGTAACGGAAGTGTTTACACACAGTAATGTAATATGTATGAGGAAGCATTTCTGTGGCTGTCCAGGGTTGACACTCACTGATATAAGCAACAATAATATCTAGTTCTTAGTGTTGTCACCCTCCAAATGAGTGTCCACTCATCTCATCTCAGACTGAATATCCCACACCACCACTTACAGTAGCATCCCCTGTCACGACCTTGAGAACCCTTTAGATAACTAGATATCTATCTCTCTGTGAAAGAAATATGCATCCTTATTTGGGACACGGGGAAAGTTCAGTTGTTATCCCACATCTCTCTGGAACAACACGACAATTAGGATCTGTCATCGAGCTCTCTCTACCTCTGACATGCTATGGAGCCTTCTCTACTCCACTGCCCCTATGCTGAACGGCATGAGAATGTTTGTGATTTCCCTCCCTTCCAGCCATCCACACAGAAAAAAGAGCACTTATCCTACTCAGGACAGGGTAGGTTATACTGTAGTAATAAACCCAAAAGATCAACAAAGTTTCATTCCTTACTCAAATAAAATTCAAGACAATACTCTCCACATCTGTCTTTCATGTGTTGGCTCATTCTTCCAGATTAGCAAGATAAGCAGGCTGAAAAGTTAAGCACCAGTAAACAGATATTTGAACATGGAAATGACCCATATCATTTCCGTTAACAATTTATTGGCCAAGTCACAAGATCATTTCTCTCATCAACGGAGAGGGGAAATTACAATGCCCATATGCCCAGTAGAGCAGGGCCCAAATATAAGTACACTGTAGCAATGTCATCGGTTCCCTCTACTGGTACATTTATTCCAGGGCTCTTACTGTCTCTTCGCCCATTGCTTGGCTCATCACTTGGCAGTTGGCCCAAAATGGGGACTCTGTCCTAAAACCGGTGACTATTTCTCCTTTTTCAGTTACCAACCTCCTTCCCTCTCTTCAGTTGGGAGCATCTTTATCTAGTGAGGAAGGGGAGAGAGGAGAGATAAAGGAAAAATATTGAAAGATGATTTGAGGCTTTTAACTTTAAAAGCCAGGAATTTGATATGTCTCTCTGTCTTCTTGACAGCCTCCACTGTACTGTGTACCCCTGCCTCCCCACGTGGACAGTCAGCCTCACATGTCTTCTAATATAATGAAATGGGGCAGCGTCATGGGATTAGATAGTCAACGGGGATAGGTAAGTACCAGTTAATACTTCATATGTTGTCTTTACACTAAAATCATTCATTACTCTCTTCTTTTGTAGACTATATGAGTGGATCTATGAAGACTAGAAAGAGAAATGAAATACATTTAACTCATTAATACACAGATAAGAGAACAAGTCTGGGAAAATGTGCCCTAAGTGCTGTGATAATTTGGGAAGAGGCCAGCAGTTACACAAGAATTTTGCTAGCACTTGCTGAAAATTAAAGGAGGGAAATGGGACTAAAAATACATTCAATTTTAGACTAAGTAGCTCCATACAAAACTTCTAAAAGTGATGCATTCTGAATAGCACAGCACTTGTATGACATTCTTCCTCAGCAAATCACAGTGCCAGTCACTTCTTCTTAACTATTAAAGGTGACAGAAGAGATGGGGTAGCCTCCTCAGGATGCTTTTCATGTTGAAGATTCTGTTCATTTAAAATATATTTAGATTTGTGGCTTCTGTTCAAGATGGCAGTGTAGGCAGAAAGGGTCACCTCCTCGCACAACTACATCAAAATTACAACTAAAATATAGAACAACCATCACTCGGAACCATCAGATATCAAGTTGAATGGAAATTTGGCAACTACAGAATTAAAGAAACCATATCCATCCATAATGGTAGGAAGGGCAGAGATGTAGAACAGGTTTTCCCACACTCACATGTGGTGGATACATTTTCAGGAGGGATATTTTGGGAGTGAGGAGTCCCAGCCCCACACCAGGCCCCCAAGCCCAGGGTTCCAGTGCCAGAAAGGTCAGTCCCCACAACTTCTGGATGCAAAAACCAGTGGGGATTGAGTCAAGTGAAGAAACTTCTAGAGTCCCAAGCAGTTCCTCTTAAAGAAACCATACAAAGACTTACTCAGACTCACTCCCTCTGAGCTCCAGCACCAGGATAGCAGCTTGAAAGGCACCAACGGCATATGGGGAGTACCTGAAATGTCTAGCATCAAGATGAGCCGAGTCCATTGTTCCTTTTCTGATCCCACTCCCACAGAGCCACAGAGCCACAGAACCACAGAGCCACAGAGCCTGGTACCATATCTGAGACTCCATCAAATGAACTAACACTGTTTTCCCTGCCCTGGAGATCCCCAGAGACTCTGTTCCACCCAAATTATAGGCCCACCTAAGCTGCTTTTCTATATGAATAGCCGGTCTTGACTCATGCTTTAAAACTTCCTAAATCCTCTCAAACAAGGAACAGCAGGTGTCAGTGAGCCCCAAGCTCCCCTATCTCTTGCTAAATGGCCCCAGGCATGGCACGAACAGCAGCCAGCCTAGATTCACAACATGGCGTCACCTGGGAATCTCCAAGCCCAGTACAAGTAGCAGCCATCTCTGATTGCTCTATTGCTCAGGCATGGTGGCCCTGGACAAAAAACAGGTGGGGGATGAACTTGGTCTGCACCACCTGGGAAACCCCAGAGCCTGCATATCTAGTGGACAGTTACAGACCACATCAAAGCACCACCACCATGCCCCCACACAGCTGATCCTCCACAGAGGTTGGAGGTTGGTGATCAGTAGTCACAGAGAGTCCTCGAAGTTGACTTGCCTGGGCAAATCCCTCCCATTGACCTTCCAACAGCAACCAAGGCTCAACTACAAGGAGAGGGTATACTTGGCCCACATGGAGGACATACCTCAAGTAGCCAGCTTGAGGGATAGAGGAAGCTGTGCCACTGGAACCTGCATATAGAACACCTACTACATTAGACCACACTACAAAGATGGGCAGTCATAGCATGTCAACCTAATACATAGAAACAAACACAGGAAGGCTGCCAAAATGAAAAAACAAAGGTATATGGCCCAAAGAAAAGAATAAATCAAAAATCCAGAAAAAGAACTAAACAAAATGGAGATACACAATCTATCAGATGCAGAGTACAAAACACAGGTTAGAAGATTGCTCGAGGAACACAGTGAGTACCTCAACAGTATAAAAAAGATCCAATCAAAAAATGAAGGATACACTAATTGAAATAAAGAACAATTTATATGGAAACAACATTAGAGTGGATGAAGCTGAGAATCAAATCAATGATATGGAACATAAGGAAGCAAAAATCAATCAATCAGAAAAACAAGAGGGAAAAAGAATACAAAAAATGAGAATAGTGTAAGCGGCCTATGAGACAACTCTACCATTCCAACATTCTCATAGGAGTGCCAAAAGCAGAAGAGAAAGAGCAAGAAATTGGAAATCTATTTGAAAAAATAATGAAAGAAAAGTTCCATAATTTGGTGAAGGAAATAGACATACATGCAGGTCCAGGAAGCACAGAGAATCCCAAACAAGATGGATGCAGAGGCTCACTCCAAGACACATCATAATTAAAATGCCAGACATTAAAAATAAAAGAGAGAATCTTAAAGGCAGTAAGAGAAAAGCAGTTAGTCACCTACAGGAGAATTCCCATAAGACTGTCAGCTGATTTCCCAAAAGAAACCTTGCAGGCTAGAAGGCATTGGCAAGAAATATTCAAAGTCATGAAACCTACAGTCAATATTGCTCTACCCAGAAAAGCTACCATTTAGAATCAAGGGGCATATAAAGAACCTCTCAGACCATAGAAAACTAAAGGAGTGCATCATCACCAAACCGTTATTATATGAAATGTTAAAAGGACTTATTTAAGAAAAAGAAGATCAAAACTATAAACAATAAAATGGCAATAAATATGCACCTATCAACAATTTAATCTAAAAAAAAACATACAAAGCAACAAGAAAAACAGAATCATGGATACAGAGAGCATTTTGATGGTTTCCAGATGGGAGGCAGGTGCAGGGAATAGGTGAAGATGTGAGGGGATTAAGAAGTACAAATAGGCCTTGGCTGGTGTGGCCCAGTGGATTAAGCACTGGCCTGGAAACCAAAGGGTCGCCAGTTCTATTCCCAGTCAGGGCACATGCCTGGGTTACAGGCCCTGTCCCCAATGTGGGGCACATAGGAGGCAACCACACATTGATGTTTCTCTCCCTCTTTTTCTCCCTCCTTCCCCTCTCTCTCTAAAAAAAGTACAAATAGGTAGTTACAGAATAGCCATGGGGATGTAAAATACAGTATAGGAAATGGAGTAACAAAAGAACCTATGTACATGACCGATGGACATGAACAATGGTGGGGGGATTGCCTCAGGGAGTGGGAGGTGCTTGTTGGAGGGGGGCTAAGAAGGGAAAATCAGGACAACTGTAATAGCATAATCAATAATATATAATTTTAAAATTTTTCATTAAAATATACTTAATAGCATTTTAGTTATTACTTCACTAGACCTCTAATTATGGAACTTCAGTTTTTCCTATCATGATACATTTACAGGATTATAAGCTCTGATACTACTATCCTTGAAGCCAGAGACACAAATGGTTATGGCATCTACTATATTTGCTTTTATTGCTACAATTAAAGTGTGTAGTAAACAACCACAAAACTTGAGAATCACACAGCAATAAATGTTTGTGCTCACTTTCTTGGGATGTCAGTTAGGTGGTTGTACTGATCTTGGCAGGGAATGCTGACCTATTTAGGGTCAGCTGCTTGTTGGCTGATATAGGGAGTGACTGAACATTCCAATATAGGCCATGTGTCCCTCTTCCTTCTCCTGAGACAAGCAGCCTAACCTGGGCATGTTCACATGGTATTTTTTAATATATTTTATTGATTATGCTATTACAGTTGTTCCATTTCCCCCCTTTTATTCCCCTCCACCCTGCACCACTCCCCCCACCAGGATTCCCCCCACTTATGTCCATGGGTCGTACATATAAGTTCTTTGGTTTCTCCATTTTCCATACTATTCTTAACCTTCCCCTGTCTATTTTGTACTTATCATTTATGCTTCTTATTCCCTTTATCTTTCCCCCTCCCTGCTGATAACCCTCCATGTGATGTCCATTTTTGTGATTCTGTTTCTGTTCTAGTTGATGGCTTAGTTTGTTTTTGTTTTTGTTAGGTTCAGTTTTCGATAGTTGTGAGTTTGTTCTCATTTTACTGTTCATAGTTTTGATCTTCTTATTTTTCTTAGATAAGTCCTTTTAAAATTTCATATAATAAGGGCTTTATGATGTTGAAATCCTTTAACTTGACCTTATTTGGGAGGCACTTTATCTGCCCTTCCATTCTAAATGACAGCTTTGCTGGATAGAGTAATCTTGGATGTAGGTCCTTGCTTTTCATGATTTTGAATACTTATTTCCAGACCCTTCTTGCTTGCAAGGCTTCTTTTGAGAAATCAGCTAATAGTCTTATGGGAACTCCCTTGTAAGTAACTCTCTCCTTTTCTCTTGCTGCTTTGAAGATTCTCTCCTTCTCTTTAATCTTGGGTAATGTAATTATGATGAGCCTTGGTGTGTGCTTCCTTGGGTCCAACTTCTTTGGGACTCTCTGGTCTTCCTGGACTTCCTGGAAGTCTATTCCTTTGACAGATTAAGGAAGTTCTCCTTCATTGTGTTTTCAAATAAGTTTTCAACTTCTTGCTCTTCTTCTTCTTCTGGCACCAGTATGATTCAGATGTTGGAATGTTTAAAGTAGTCCTGGAGGTTCCTAAGCCTCTCCTCATTTTTCTGAATTCTGTTTCTTCATGCTGTTCTGATTGAATGTTCTTTTCTTCCTTCTGGTCCAAATTGTTGATTTGAGTCCTGGTTTCCTTCCCTTCACTGCTGGTTCCCTGTACACTTTCCTTTATTTCTCTTTGCATACTCTTCACTTTTTCCTTTATTTGTGGCCATACTGAACCATTCTGTGAGTATCTTGATTACCCGTGTTTTGAATTCTGCATCTGATAGATTGGCTATCTCTTTATCACTTAATTGTATTCTTGGAGCTTTGATTTGTTCTTTCATTTAGGATATATTTTTTGTCTCAGTGTTCCTGTTACGTTGTAAGGGGCAGATCCTTAGATATTCACCAGGGTGGAGCAATGCACTTTGCTGCATTGGGGCACTGTATGTGTGGGAGGGGTCTGAGAGGGACAATAACACTTGCTCAGCTCTCCCCCAGCTTTCAGTCATGTCCCCCACTACCCACAAGAGAATTGGGCCCTTCTGGCACTGACTCCTGAGTGGGTGGGTTTATGTATGTTCTAGGGCCCTGTGGGTCTCTCCAACGAACTCTCCTGTGAGGCTAGGAGTTTCCACTACTGCCACAACCCCCACAGATTTTTACAGTCAGAGGTTTTAAGGATTTATTTCCTCTCACTGGAACCCTGGATTGTGCGATCTGTCTCTCTCCCCACTTGTTCCTCCCGGTTTAGCTGCACACAAATTTGGGATCATCCAGTCTGCCAGCTGCTGCCTTGCCCATTCCCATCCTCCAGCTGCCACTTCACCTGCCCGGTCCTCCAGCTGCCACCTTGCTGCACAACCTCTCTGTCCAGGCTGCCCATCTCTGCCCCTCCTACCAGTCTGAATTAATGTTTCTTCTTTAATTCCTTGGTTTTTGGATTTCCATACATTTCCATTTTCTAGTAGTTATGGTTATTTTTTGTTTTTAAATTTGTTATTGCCCTTCTTTTGGTTGTGTGAGGAAACAAAGTGTATCTACCTACACCTTTACCTTGGCTGGAAGTCTTCCCACATGGTATTAACGAATGCATGAGAGAGCAAGTCCAGTCACAAAAAGAGTTTTCAAGGCTCTGCTTCCATCACAACGGCTAATATCCCATGGACCAAAGCAAATCCCAAGAATAAACCTGGACTCAAGGCAAATAATGAGTAAGGTGAAAAATCCAGGCCAAGTGATGCTATTTACCACATCTAAGATGCTGTTCCCCAAGAATGCCTGGATAGGGCTGGAGCACTGATTGTCCTGGGACTAGCTAAATGTTGAATGAAAACTAAAGTAGGGACCAGCTCCTGGGTACTCAGGGGAAAGACTGAATAAAAGAAAAGGGGCATGGCACTGAGGCTTATGAGCATAAACAGGAATTCAAAAATCTCTAATTATAGACATTAAAGTATGAATATTGAGCATGACCACAGTATATCATTCTTGGCTCTACTTTGCCTGAATTTAGACTACCTTTTATTTTATAAAGTGCTTCACATAGTTCCTCTCAATCATTCCTAAAAATTGTCCTCATCAGTAGCAAGGTGGGCATTGCCACCCAGTTTTAAGAGTGAGGGTATTGAGGATGGCAGAGGCAAAATGAGGTACCTGCCCTGGCTGGTGTAGCTCAGTGGATTGAGCGCGGGCTGGGAACCAAAGGGTCCCAGTTCGATTCCCAGTCGGGGCACATGCCTGGGTTGCAGGCCAGGTCCCCGTGAGGGCCATGTGAGAGGCAACCATACATTGCTGTTTCTCTCCCTCTCTGTCTCCCTCCCTTCCCCTCTCTCTAAAAATAAATAAAAATAAAATCTTTAAAAAAAAAAAAGTCCAAAATGAGGTACCTAAGGTAGTAAAACTAGTAAGTGACCCAGCTAAGATTCAAACCCAAGGCTGGGTCTTTTTTCTGACTATATAATGAAAATTTTGAAAAACAGTCTTAGGAACAGTAACATTAAAACCTGTTTCCTGTAACTCTCTAGCATAAAGGCCAAAGTGCCAAGTATCTTCTAACTTAGAAAAGAATAAGTAAATTTGTGGTTGCTATGGAGCCACTTTTGTTATGAAGTTGAGGTTGACACTGAAGGCTATTAAAAGTTATCATGAGCCAATGTTTACATATTCTCTAAATAATGACAAAAAAATAACATGATGCACATAAAGCTTGGGGGGAAATTGTTCACAATGCTAATGGAGAAAGTTGGGGGAGGTGATTCAATGTGGGAATCAGAATCAACCAGCAGATGGAAAAAGATCACTTTGAAAAATAGGGTTTAAAATGCTCTGGTAGGCTGGCTCAGTTTTTTGGAGAACCACCCCACACATCAAAAGCTGCGGGTTCAATCTCCAGTCAGGGCACAGGCCTAGGTTGCAGGTTTGATCCTAAACTGGGTGTGTGAGGGGGCTGCTCTCTCACATCAATATTTCTTTCTTCCTCTCTGTCTCTCTCTCTCTCTCTAAAACCAATAAAAATATATCCTATGGTGAGGATTTTAAAACTGAGGTAAAATAAAAGCTATAAATCATGAATATAAAATCAAATAACACATTGTTAGCAAGGAGGAAAGTCAGAGATCACAAAATGTAGACAAGAGACCTAAAAGATTAAATATTGTGCAAAAATGTAGATTACTGTCAATCACATAGAAGATAAGAAATCAGTCTAAAGCTTACAGAAAAATCTAAAGCCACTGATAATTTTTTTCTTTTGAAACTGAACTTTTACTCTGGAAAGGCGTCCCTGAATGTGTCTAGATGAAGCCCTATTACAAGTCTGTTGGAAAATAAACAGAAAACTACGATCTGTCCCACATTTAATATCAGAGTTATATTTTTATTTAAAATGGCCTGAAGACTAAGGAATAAAGAGATTGGGGTTGTTCTCATTTCTGTGACTTGATATCAGGTGTGAGCTGGGTTTCTCAGAAACCATTGGGGGGTTAGGAGAGAAATAAGATGTGCTTAAAAGGGGTTGCAAGAAAACAACTCCCAATTAACTAGAAGACCTTTAAAGAAGGGGCTGTGGAGTAACAGTCCAAGAGAAAAAATGCCAAACTGTGAGACAAAGCCTCATGAAAAGAGTGTGAAGAGTGGACACTCAGAAATCAGGAATCAGAGGTACAGCCAGGCTGCCGCTG
The DNA here is from genome assembly GCA_004026765.1 of Micronycteris hirsuta. Lineage (NCBI taxonomy): Eukaryota > Metazoa > Chordata > Mammalia > Chiroptera > Phyllostomidae > Micronycteris > Micronycteris hirsuta. The sequence continues at coordinate 14,016 of PVJI01004505.1, read as the reverse complement.
GTTGAGAACAGCAGATTATCTAGACATTAATACTCTTTCATCCTGAAAGAAACCTGAGCAACCTGGGGGAAAAGAAATCAAAGGAGACACAGATTTTGCAAACCACTTTCATAGCCATTACTGTCCCCCAGGTCAGCCCTCATTTTCAGCACTGATTTAGATAAAGATCAAGAGAGAATGCTGATCATATTATTTAAGTGAATAGCAAATATGTTAACAGAGGTGTGGTGATGAAAAGAAATGGCCTTGAAACAGATGGAACTACTAAGACAAATTCAGCAGGTGTAAGTGTTCTGGGCTTAAGGTGGCTCCAGGAAACCAGCTACACATATGAAGAAAGATATTTAAGAGCAGTATATAGAAAAATGAATTTGGTGTATGAATTAACTACAAGCTCAATGTCAAGTCTACCTTTAACACAATTATTCTTAACCTCTATGGGGTCAAGGATTCCTTTGAGAGCATAATAAAAATCAAGTACCTTTATCTTAGAAGCAAGTACGATTTGCACTTTGTTTCAGGAAGTTCACAGAAGACCCAAGGGACATCTGTTTAGAACATGGCGCTTGCTCTAAACAATTCTACCATCAGTCCAAGATCCAATCATGTCTCCACCACACACTTTTTTTCTTAAGTTTGAATTTATTTTATTTTTTTAAGTTTTTAAAAACAACTTTATTGAGATATATTAATAATTCAGGTACCACACAATTTAGTGGGTTTTTGTATTTCCACAGAGTATGCTATCATCGCCACTACCAACTTTAGCACATTTTCATTATCCACGAAAGAAAACCCGTACCCTTTGGCAGTCACTCCCACTTTCCTCCCAAACTCCCCAGCCCTAAGCTATTTCCTGCCACTTATCTTCTTTCTTTTTGTTGCTGTTGTTGTTTGTTTGTTGTCAAATTTCTTGAAAGCTTATTCCATTATCATTTCAGTTGTGTTAATAAATGGGGCCAAAGGTGCTATGACACTTTCTTATCAAGCCTTTTCAAAAGTAACATAACCACTCCGAGTTTCCTCATCTGTTCCTAGCCCCTCCCAGTGTTAATTGTAAGAGATTTATAAGCTAAAGCACTAGAACTTTTTGTTATTTTTGTTACACTTACATTTTATTATATTTAAAATATATTAATATATTTTGTTATATGTATGGTTGTTGCACATATATTTTATTACATGTATATTACCAAAGTCAGTTTTTACCTTATGCAACTTTAAAGAAACATTTACGTTTAGCATACAGGGCAGAAGAGGGGATTGTTCCTCTGGAGCTGCTTGCCACTTGGAATAATGACTAGAATCTTAAGTTCTGACATGGGCATCTCATTTTCAGAGAGACGGGTGTCGACTAGAACACAAGCAAGGAAGGCTAGCCGGGAAGGTGAGATGTGTGAGCTAGGCAAAGGAAGACACATGAAAGAACTAAGCATAGTTAGCCTAGATGGGAAAACAAAGGATATTTAGCTTAAAGAATGGCAGATTTAACCAAGTTCAAACACTTACAAGGTTATATTGTGGTCGAAGAAAACAAACTGTTCTGAATAAACTCTAGGGTCAAAATGTGAACCAACGAAGAAGAAAATTGTAGCTGAATATAAAGAAGAATGCCTTAACAATTAGACATTGTTCATTTGTTTTTAATGACCAAGGGGTCAACATGCTCATTTATTCAGCAAACATTTATTGAGCACCTACTGTGTACCAGAGAACATGCAAGGTACTAGAAATTAAAAAAATAATTAAGACACAGAACTTGTTCCTTTAGCAGGCTCCCAGTTTGGTGGGAACACAGACAAAATATACAATTGCAATATAGAAGGAGGCAATGGCATTTATCACCATGAGAACAAAGCAGTGCACCCACCAACTTGAGGGAAGTGGCCTGATGGCTGTGGCACTAGAGCTGAGACATAATACCTGAAGAACTAGCAAGGTCTCCAGGCATGCTAGGCAGAAGGCACAGACTCAACGGTGAGAAACAGCATGATGAGTCCAAGGAGAGCTGGGCACAAAGGACAAAACCAAGAGGAGAGGGAAAGAACTTAGATGTGATTCTATAAACTGGATGGAGTCATTAAAGGACTTCAAGCAGGACAGTGACCTGGTCAGATCTATGCTTTAGACAGAGACATGTCATTATAAAAATGTTGAGATGAGACCTGGTGGCACAGACCCCATGCTCATGATAGTTCTGTATCTCCCCATGACAGGTCATTAACTGAGTAAGCATTTTTTCAATAGGCTATTTAGTCTTGAATAATACAAGAATGTTTCAAATAGGATACTTGTTTGGAGTATTAGGGGAACACTGGAAATGAAAGATACTATAAGGCTAAATTAAGAATCCAAGAGAGGTGGGAGCCTGGATTAAGTCTGTAAAATTGTGGAGAGATTAGGAGATAAAAACAATCCTCTCAAGGGCCTTTCATAGCTCAAATCCTCTGCAATTTGGCTTTAAACCCATCACAGAATTGTATAGTGATAGAGACAATGAGTTCATCTCATCCAACTCTTCCATTGTAGAAACTAAACTCCAGGAAGAAAAAGTGGTTTTCTCACTTCCCCGTAAAGCGAGCTGATGAAAAAGTGAAGAACAAGACGCGAAACCCTGAAAAGCATTACCTTTCAGCAAGATCCAGGGAATCACCTTTTGTTCTACCACATCACTCATTTTTATTCTATCTTTTCTGTAGCAAATATACTTTCATAATTAAGTCTACAAAAATAGGGTTCTAGGACATACACTTTTTATCGAAAGGAAATCAGCATAGAATTTAAATATTACCATGCGTAACAGATATCTTATGGAATAAGAAGGGTCTGCTACATAAATCCTTCAGAATGGTGGAAATAACATAACTTGATTCAAAGCTGAGTTTAACTTTGAATTTTGAGTTTTCTCACATGTAAGATGAAAAAATAGCCCTGGCTGGTGTTGCTCAGTGGATTGAATGTTGGCCTGCAAACCAAATGGTTGCTGGTTCAATTCCCAATCTGGGCACATGCCTGGGTTGTGGGCCAGATCTCCAGTAGGAGGTGCATGAGAGGCAACCACACATTGATGTTTTTCTCCCATTCTTCCTCCCTCCCTTCCCATCTCTAAAAATAAATAAATAAAATCTTTTAAAAAATAATTTTTATCTTAAAGAATTTTAGATATATAAAGTGCCTTCACAGTACTTAGAGTTCAACAAATATTAAGTAGGTCTTTTCTCTTTCTGTTCTCTTTCCTTTCCCCTCACCATCAAGACATGTAAGGAGATATTATCTGCCATTTTTCCAACCTACTAGAGACAATAAGGACACTTAAGTGGTTAGAGTTTGACCAGTGGTATAAGGCTGACTAAGTAATGACTCTTGGACACAATCTATAATCTCTCTGAACCTACCTATAAATCCACAATAGTTTGAAAATAATTATTCCTACCTCATAAGTTATGGTGAGGATTAAATGCGCTAAGTACATAAAAGGTGTTTAGAACAGTGCCTGACATAAAGCAACACCCTAACCAATAGCTATGATTATGTTGATTTTATATCCAAAAAAACAGGTTACATTGTAATTTCCCTTGTCTCCTATCCTCAAAGTTAATGATCTGCTCTTTTATGCAAAACTTTATCTTTTCAAGAAAACAGTTGCATGCATTTCTGTTCAGACATACAAGAAACTGAAAAGTTTCCTCTCAAAAGTAGTTGAGATAAATGGGATTAATAAATCCAGTTGACTGCTGGAAGTGGACTGGTGGAATCTTAATATCACCAATTCAAGGTATTGGACACACACTCATTGATTTGTCCCCCTTCTTTGACTTGAAGTGAATAGTTCCACATCCCTCATTCCATAGTCTAGAGAGACAGTGAAGCACTTTCTATGGTTGAGTGGTTTGATATGCTCCTGTGAAGAAAGTCAGATGAGGGTTAGAACTGGCCTATAATTGTACCATCCTCAATACCAAACACAATATAGATACTTAAAACATCCACTGAACAAGCCAACCAGTGAAACTCCCTTCACTAGGTGCCTTGGCACTATATGATTAACTCTAGGGGCACTTAACATTATACTTGAGAACACAGGACTAAGGCAGATGGCAAAATAACAGATTGGCTCTAGGGTAAGACTGTTTGAACCCTGGATCCATTACCTTTGTGTCTTTGTCTATGTCACTTAAACTTTCAATTTCTGGACTTCTGACCAAGATGGAGACATAGGTAGATATACTTTACCTCCTTGCACAACCAAAAGAAGGACAACAACAAATTTAAAAACAAAAAATAACCAGAACTTCCAGAAAATTGAACTGTATGGAAGTCTGACAACCAGGGAATTAAAGAAGAAACATTCATCCAGACCAGTAGGAGGGGCAGAGATGGGCAGCCAGGGTGGAGTGGAATCACCGCAAGGAGGTGCCTGGAGGACTGGGGTGGGCGAGGCAGGGGCTGGCAGAGTGAGCAGTATCACATTTGCATGCAGATAAACCAGAAGGAACAAATGGGAAGTGAGACAGACCACACAACCCAGGGTTCCAGTGCAGGGAAATAAAGCCTCAAAACCTCTGAGTTAAAAAACCTGTGATGGTTGAGTAGGCAAGAGAAACTCCAGCCCCACAGGAGAGTTTGTGAGAAGGACCCACAGGGTCCTAGAATGTACACAAAACCATCCACCCAGGAATCAGCACCAGAAGGGCCCAATCTGCTTGCAGGTAGTAGGGGATGTGACTGAAAGCAGGTGGAGAGCTGAGCAAGCAACATAGTTCCCTCTTGGACCCCTCCTACAAATACAGCATCAGAATGCAGAAAAGTGGGTTGCCCCACCCTGGTGAATATCTAAGGCTCCACCTCTTACTATGTAGCAGTCATGTGGAGACCAAAAAAAAAAAAAAAAAAAAAAAAAAAAAAAAAAAAAAAAAAAAAAAAAAAAAAAAAAAAAAAAAAAAAAAAAAAAAAAAAAAAAAAAAAAAAAAAAATGGCCCAAATGAAAGAATAGATCAAAGCTCCAGAAAAAATAAAACTAAGTGATAAAGAGGTAGCCAACCTATCAGATGCAGAGTTCAAAACACTACTAATCAGGATGCTCACAGAAATGGTTCAGTATGGGCATAAAATAGAGGAAAAAGTGAAGGCTATGAAAAATGAAATAAAGGAACATGTACAGGGAACTAACAGTGAAGGGAAAGAAACCAGGACTCAAATCAACAATTTGAACCGGAAGGAAGAAATAAAGATTCAATCAAAAGAGAATGAAGAAATAAGAGCTCAGAAAAATGAGGAGAGGTTTAGGAACCTCCGGGACTACTTTAAACATTCCAGCATCTAAATCATAGGGGTGCCAGAAGGAGAACAGGAAGAGCAAGAAGTTGAAAACTTATTTGAAAACATAATAAAGGAGAACTTCCCCAGTCTGACAAAGGAAATAGACTTCCAGGAATCACAGAGAGTCCCAAAAAGTTGGACCCAAGGAAGCGCACACCAAGGCACATCATAATTACATTACCCAAGATTGAAGAGGAGAGAATCTTCAAAGCAGCAGGAGAAAAGGAGACAGTTACCTACAAAGGAGTTCCCATAAGACTATTAGCTGATTTCTCAAAAGAAACCTTTCAGGCAAGAAGGGGCTGGAAAGAAGTATTTAAAATCATGAAAGGCAAGGGCTTACATCCAAGATTACTCTATCCACAAAGCTGTCATTTAGAATGGAAGGGCAGATAAAGTACTGCCCAGATAAGGTCAAGTTAAAGGAGTTCATCATCACCAAGGCCTTATATGAAAAGTTAAAGGGACTTATCTAAGAAAAAGAAGATCAAAACTATGAACAGTAAAATGACCAAAAACTCACAACTATCAACAACTGAACCTAAAAAGACGAAAACAAAAACAAATTAAGCAAACAACTAGAACAGGAACAGATTCATAGAAATAAAGATCACATGGAGGGTTATCAGCAGGGGTGTGGGGGGTGGGGGTGGAAAGCATGGGAAAATGTACAGGGAATTAGAAGCATAGATGGCAGGTACAAAATAAAGAGGGGGAGGTTAAGAATAGTATAAGAAATGGAGAAGCCAAAGAACTTATATGCACAACCCATGGGCATGAACTAAAGTGGGGGAATGATGGTGGGAGGGGGATACTGAGTGGGGGGAACAAAAGGGAAAACAAAATGGGACAACTGTAATAGCATAATCAATAAAATAAATTAAAATTTTAAAAATCCCTCAATTTCCTTATCTATAAAATGAGAAGCATAATTGATATACCTCACTTAATAGGGGTCTCATGACATTGAGTGAGATGATGCTTGTAAAGGTTTTACTACCAAGTAAGTTTTCAATAATGTGATGATGATGATGATGATGGTAATGATGATTTCAGTGTAAAAATGAGTAAGTACTATGCAATGTTGTACTGCTTTAACTTGAACAGGTAAGAATTCACTAAAAGGGAGATCAGTGTGGGACTAGGCATAATATGCACCTTAACTCCCAGCAGATGTTTCTGAGGCTCAGGTAGGAAGATAGGTTGTCAGCCTGACCTTAGAGAAAGGATAGGTTTAGATTTGCAAACAACACTTCTCATGGACAAAGAAGCTGAAGGATGTGATTCCCTGAATATGCAGAAAATACGAGAGTGAGTAAATCAACAGCCAAAAGTTTGAGTAAGTGCCAAAGGTGGTAGAAAAGGAGACATTTTAAAGTTTATATGGAAGTGACAGGCGACTTCAAAAAAAACAAGTTACTTGGTGATAATAACTGACCGATCAAAAAGCATGGTGTGGCGGGTAAACACGGCCTTCAGTGGCAGACAGACCTAACTTTGACTCTTGAGACAAAGACCCAACATTTGTAAGCCTCACTAGTTTCCTATTCGCTATGGGGATACTTTCACCTACTCTGCAGAATTCTGAGAAGGACTAAATGATCTGTTGAAGGTAAAAGAGTCACCTCAGGGTCTGTCTCAAAGTCAGCTAGTATGATCATCTAGTGATACTCCAAGAAAAACACTAAAAGGAATAATATAAATTCACCTGGACAAACACCTAACTGCAGGACAACCTGGGAAATCTTATCGTCCTCTAATGTCCTAAGCTTCCTTACTGGTTTCTGTAGCTATATCAAAACCTACAGTAAATGCCAGGTATCATCATTACCATTGGTTAGATAGAGCTTTAACTATCTCATTTAATCCTCACACAGTACAAGACAAAGACAATTTTATTTGCTCCAGATTAAAAAGACAAAGGTTTAGGTTTAGAGAGATTAATCCCTTGTCTAAGCTCACAGACAGAACCACGATTTGAACCAGGGCACTTTGGCTCCAAAGACTATATGCTCTCTGTATCCCTATGGACAGCCAGCAACCACTTTGAAACCTTGACACATGTTCCTACTGACCTGGACCTGCTGTGGCAGCACGGTCCCACCACCTGTATTCAAAAAAAAGAAAAACAGCCCTGGCTGGTGTAGCTCAGTGGATTGAGCGCGGGCTGGGAACCAGACGATCCCGGTTCGATTCCCGGTCAGGGCACATGCCTGGGTTGCAGGCCAGGTCCCCAATGAGGGCCGTGTGAGAGGCAACCATACATTGCTGTTCCTCCCTCTCTTTCTCCCTCCCTTCTCCTCTGTCTAAAAAATAAATAAAATTAAAAAAAAAATTAAAAAAAAAAAAAAAAAAAAAAGAAAAACAGCCCTGTAGGAAAAATGCACATGATTAGGTATGTGGCTAGATAGAGAGTGGGCTCCTGCAAATTTCATTTAAATCTTTCTCTATAGTTTGATTCTCATTCTCATGCACAGCAAACAAATCCTTGCACTTAAGGGTGCTGCAGATTTGGCCCCTGCTGCCAGGAGAAGTGGTTGTGGGAGATGTTGTCCTTTAATGGCAGAGACAGAATGCCTCCAAAGAACAGAACCCTTAAGAAATAGGTCTGATTTTGTCAAGTGACATTAATTGCACAACCCAGACTAGCACTATCAATTGCAATCTTGTCTCTAGGAAGAAGAGCTTGTCCTCACAGTACTACTTAGAAACTATTTGCTCCTTCTGGCCTAAATAATTGAAAATTAAATTCAAGAATGTTACAGAAAATCTGAAGAGGATTCAGTGAAGAGCAGAAAAAAGATTGAAATGTAAAATTATTTGTTCTCAATTTTGTTTTTTCTTTTCAACTGCCTCCATAATTCTCTTCTCTTCACATCTTATATAACCAATGTAACCTCCCTGACCCTAATTTCTCAAAGGGAAGAAGGGAGAGGGAGGGAATGAGAAAGGATAAAATAAGAGGAAGGAGAGTGGAAAGGGCACAAAGGAGAAAACGGAAGAAAGAATCAGGGATGTAGGTGTCTATAAGTTTGAAGTCTTTGTGAGGTCGAAAACCAGCTAACTAGGATAAAACAAGACAGCAGGAAATATGGAAAGGTCTCAGGATTTTGGCTGAGGAGCACCCTTGTGTCCTGACAGGGTCCAAGAGAATGTGTAAGTTTCAAGTGGGTTGAAATAAAAATACAGAGGTTTCTTGCCTTACAATGGGGTTACATCCCTATAAATTGAAAATATCATAAATCGAAAATGCTTTTAATACACCTAATCTACCAAACATCATAGCTTAACCTAGTCTCTTTCTACTGAATGTGAATGGCTTTCGTATGATCATAAAGTGAAAAGGTCATAAATCGAACCATCATAAGTAAGGGAATATCTGTATTAGAAACCAAGAAATGAAAGAAATGAGGAGAGGTATCACCATGCATCACCCATACTTTTAGTAGCTAAACATTCACCAAGAAACCTTGTTAAACCTCCCCAGACACAGGGCATCTTGTCCTCTGGGCTCCCATGGTGTTAGTAATATTGTCAGGTAAGAGGAAGGCAGACCCCAAGCATAGGACCGATTACAGTACAGTGTGTATTCACTTAGAGCTGTATTGAGAGCCTTTGGGGCAGATACTATATTCTATATGTATGTGCACATAGTTGGTGTCTAATAAATGTTGCTGGAAAGAAGGGAAGAAAAGTAGGAGGAAGAGCAGGGAAGAAAGAAAGAATGGAGTCAAAGAAACATTCAGGAAACAATCCATCCTGATCTCAATCAGCATAAATCAATTCATCCTTTCAAATCTAGCATATACTCACCCTGATTCATTATTAGGAAAGAAGGAGAAAAGGCAAATGATTCATATTATATCTTTTCACTAAAAGTTTGAAAATTAGCAACTGCCAATACTGTAAATAACTAAAACTCAAGGGCAGGTATAATTGTAGCCAAAAGCAGGTCTGGCTGCCTGCTTCTAGGAAAGCCAATACTGAAAAGGAAAGTGGTTTATTTATGAGTGCCAGCCACCTGGAAGATGGGGAACTCATGTCACAAAGCCTATCTCTTGGGAAGATGGGAGCCTCAGGTCTTAAAGTCCATCTCTACCTCATGGAGGCAGAGGTTTTTATAAGGAGGGAGAGGGGAACAGAACAAAGAGCTCAAGGAAGGGGGTTGAAAAGTTCTCAACATGCAGATCAACACTGTCCATTCTGTGAAAACAAATGGCAGTCCAATGTGGGTCGTCCTAGTTTAGTTATCCTGGATTCACATCATCCTGGCTCCCTGGATGAAGGTCAGCAAACCTCCAGGAGCTGGGATGCATGAAGGTTGAAGTCTTTATCTTTTGAAATTAATTCCTAGGATTCTTATACAAACATGCTGTTCATTTACAAGCTCCCTATTAGTCAAGAGTCAGCACTTACAGAAACAATCTCAAAAGAAGAGTGGGGTGGGTTACACTTTCCCACCATTACAATTTTCCACTGTTGCATTATGAACTTACTAAACCATTATCTCTATAATAATTGTTCTAAAAAAGTTCTTAAAAATGGTTTTATGCTTTTTATAGCCCCATCTGTCTCATGCTAAAATACACTCAACACAATATTTTGCCTTTGAAATCTTAAGACATTTCCATTCATTACTAAAAAAAAAAAAAAAAAAAAAAAAAAAAAAAAAAAAAAAAAAAAAAAAAAAAAAAAAAAAAAAAAAAAAAAAAAAAAAAAAAACAAAAAAAAAAAACAGAAAACACAGCATAACAATACCTTATATTTTAGCCATGTTCATTTTATCTTGATTTCTTTTCATCATCACACAAGGTCTGAGGTTGGTAGAGCAAGTACTATTATCTCCAGACCATAGATGAGGAAACTAAAAAGGGAAACACCAGCACATAGTAGATTCATGTCTGAGCAAAAATGAAAACCTGGGCTCTTAAGTCTGAGCTTAGCTCTCACCCTGCAGCAATGCTTAGAGTAGGGCCATTCTAGAATGTTCTTTGGGCATTTCTTTAGAAGCAGAGAAAGGAGCAAATATTTCTCAATTTTTTATATATCAAACATGTTCTTACATGCACTAATGTCTTTATATTATAAGGTAGATTTTTATTGTTCTCGTGAAGCTGTGGTTCTCAAACATCTTTTAGCAACAGAACATTTTCAATCAAAATTTCATGTCAAAGCCATCTATGCAAACCAGAGAAAAGTGGAGTTGCACCTCTTTCCAGCTCAGAGACCTGGAAAAGTTTCAGCGATAGAGGCCACTGGCCTTAATCTCAATACTAAACACATGAAAAACACCAGGACGTCATGAAACACAGACTAAAGACCATGTAACAGAGGATGTCTGACTTTTGGTGGAGTGAGAAGAGCAAGGACTTCAAGTGCAACTGATTCTAATTTCAGGTCTACCACTTGCTCACTGTGTACACTGTATACAAAGTGACCCTCAATTTGCCCACCTGTAAAAGGGCCATTGTAACACCTGTGAGGCAAGTCAGCTGTGAGGATTAACTCAGGCACCCTAAGTGAGTCACGGCTCACAGTACTCAGCACACAATAGGTACTCAGGCAGTTTCCTTCAGGAAGGCCCTTGCCGAACCAACATAGTTTCCTCATAAAACAGACAGAGGACATAAATTCCATTTGTTTTCTTAAATCCAGCTCATGCTTTTAGCACTGGAGGGCTTGCACTACTCCCTCCAACATTTAGCATGTTCTATTCAGTTAGCACAGCATCAAGACTTTAAAAGCAACTTGAAAATAAACTTGATTCCAAATATGATTTATAATGTCCCAAGCAACAGCTCATTTACCCAAGAAAGCTCCATCAATTATTGACAGACATATCCTCAGAGAAGAAATGGAATTAAGACTAAGAAACAAAGAGAAAAGCATGCTTCAAGCCCTTAAGCCAATTATCCAAGGTGATTTTGAGCATTAAATCCTTAGATATGCTTAATTTATTGTACTTGCCTGTGAGGACAGAGAGAAATGTGAGAAGGGGAAAATGCTAAGCAATTTAGGACTGCTTTTAAAAAACAAAGAGAAACAATAGCATAGGGGGAAAAATATAGAGGAGGCAGTATGTGGGCGTTGGACACGTGTGGGTATAGATTGAGCATCCCCAGCCCTCACACACTTTGCCCTCTCACTGCAGAGCATTTTACTCCCCATCTGTCTTTGTTCAGTACAAAAATAATTGTGCTTACCTGCCTCTGACCTAATAATTATGGCAGTGCCTGATTTTATTCTCAGCATGTTTATTGTGGTCAAATTTCCTCAATTCTCAGTGCAAAAGCCTTACCAAGTATGTTACTATTATTTGCTTTAACATCAAGCTAGTGACAGGTCTATGTAAGGTTCAGTAAAAAGCCAAGAGGCCAGTGTGAATCCAGCCATGTGGACTTGTAATCTGCATTTGACATGCCAATATTAGGTAACCTTGGCAGGATTACAAAGTTTACATGCAAGGGAAGAAAAGGAAAGCATGAGGCCAATAAATCAGGGGATGCTAACACATTTCTGCATTGTTTTCTCAAAAAAAAAAAAATAGAGAGACTTTTTCCCCCTAAAATCCAAGTTTTAAGGCAAAAGGTGACCGATTATGGCTACTTAGCTTTAGTTTTCATGTGCTGATTAGTGTGCTTGTGTGTGAATATGCACGCGTATGTGCACTGCATGCATCCTATGGATGAACATCGGTTGATGGAAATAAAGAAACTCAGGGCATGTAGAAGAGATATAACCTATGTAGAAATTTTGCACTGCAAGTGGAACATTTCTATATTGAAAAAATAAATCCTACCATGAGAGACCTGAAAATTACTACCTTGACTTAATGCAATCTATGTTTCAAAGCACAGTTATAGAATATTTAAAATTACTTGCTAGCACCTCATGACCTAGGAGAATAATTATAGGCTGGATTCTTTCATCTGTTTATACATTTTTCATTAACAATTAAGAGATTCACTATATTGGGTTATTAAAAGCCTGACCTCTTATAGCACATCTTTTTTATCCCATCATTAAACTGTATATATAAAATACAGTAAACCCTGACTTTTTAAAGCTTTAACTTCTAAATTTTAGATTCAAAATCAGCATTTAAGTGCCAGTTGGTTGTCGGGTATTGCACAAGTGCTTTCAAACGCAATGTCTCATATGATCAGTACCCAGATCCCAAACCAGGTCTTCTGATTCCAATCTCATATGCATCCCACCAAATCACAACCTTCTATCATTGCCTGCCATCAAGTCTCTGAGGGATTTAAGACAGGGGAGAGAAGTAGAGGACCCGCAGCAGACTCATTGGTAACATAGAATGGTAGTCACTGGCTTGCTCTTAGATCTACATGCCTTTATTATTTTGGGACTCTCATTTCCCTAAATGTGAAAACTGAAGCAAGAATACTGGATCCTTCATCAATTCACAACAATGTCAAGGATCTGAAGTACCTCACACCCTCCTCCTTGAGATTTTCTCCATATTCCAGGTGTGACGCTAAACAACAATGAATGTGTACCCTTGGTAGGAGATGAATTTTTGATGACTAGTTATTTAAACAATGCTGCAGTTGCTTCAAGTCCTTTGTTAGAGGAGAGGAGCAGTCTGGGGCAGGGGCAGTTCTCTTTAGAACTACCATCATATTTGGAACACATCCTCAAAGTTTTACTCTTTAAGGGATGAAAATTTTTATCATTTAGAAGCATATTTGAAATAGCCAAAAGTTATTCTTAGCTAAGGATAATAAAGTGAGGGATCAAACTGGATAATACCATTTAGTATCAACATAAAGATGTGACTATAAAATATCTTATTATCTTGAGTAACTGGTAAGTTGTTTTGGAACACAATTGCCAAAGAGAATTCCAATATATTTTAGGTTAGTGCACACAAACATTCATAAGATTTCCTCCTCAAAATGTTTAGGTATTTAAAATAGAGAGCAAATTTCAAGAACATATTTCTTCCATTAAGTAGATGAGAAAATTGATTTTAAAAAAATGATCCATGGCCTGAACTACATGTACTCACATGTATGTGTACATGCACATGTGTGTATGTGACCCGCAGGTGGGAACTGCCCTGGTTTACACATCACTCTATAAGAGCTGTTATTTACCTAGGCTTTTCATCTGGGCACTGAATCTTGAGTCTGACTGCCGTGCCGCCCTAGAGCAGGTTTATAGCTTCACATTCTGGGAAGAAAACTATTGTTCTTGACTTTAACAACTCTAAAGGATTTATATGACAACTTCTACCTTTTACTTGGAACAATACACTTTCTAAAACAGTAAAGTATGAAAACATACAATAAACTATGCATTAAATACAATGTTTCTGATATGAACTTCCAAATAACACTTACTAGATAAAAAGATATTTTTGAAGTTTTTAGGAAATGGAATGAAGAAGGTGTAGCACCCTCTTCTTTCTGTAAGGGAACACTTTTTGCAAAGGTTTTCCTCCCTTGAGAAGAGGGAACCAAAAATCATAATGATAATAATTAACATTCAGATAGTGAATGTGAGTTAGCACAATATGTGTTATGAACTTTAAAAATCATGACCTAATACTATACTCTAGTCAGTAAATCTGGTTCTAACAGAGATATGGGCTAGCAATTCTGAAACCACTTTATCTTTTACTAGGGTTGAACAAAATAAGTAAGTATATTTTAGATAAGGACCAAGTCTCTC
>PVJI01004504.1:0-107585 GCA_004026765.1 Micronycteris hirsuta | reverse complement strand
CTGGGGAGCACAGAGCACCTGCTCAGCACGCAGGCTGTTAGAGTTTCCTTCTCAAGGATCCTCTGGCTCAGCTGCTTTACCATGGTGCCTCCAGAAGGTCAAGTCACCAAGATTAAGGGCCGCTTTCCTTCTGGGTTGGCCTCTGAGATAAAGTTTCAGCCTGGATTTGGCCTGGGCCTCCCCTGGGCACGTCCGCACTCGCTCCCCGGCCCGGGGCTCCCCGGCCCGGGGAACCCCGGGAGCACAGCTAGCCTGCTCGCTGAGCCTCACCTTACCTTGGTGAGCTGAGCTATCTTCTTGCACATTTTCACGTGCATCTCGGGGTCGCAGTCCATTCTCCAGCAGGCGCCGCCGTGGGCCTCAGCTTTGGAGCCCAGGCAAGTCCCGGGTGCGTGAATTTTGCTGTTGAGGGCAGAAGCCATCGCTAAAACGCGTCCAGAGCTTATGGGCTCTCGCTCGTTTTCTCGCTGCTTACGGTGTGCACGTGTGTGTGCGCGCGCGGGCGTGTGAGCGTGTGGGCTTTCTCTGGAGAGGCGGCACTGCAGTCCCGCCGCCCGCACTGCCGCGTGGCCCCTGCTCCCCCGGACGGCCGCCTCCCGGCCGCCCGTGCGCCCACTGTCCTCGCTCTGGCGCTCTCGCTGGCTCTGCGGGCACCCGCACCCTGCAGCGAGGAGCCGAGGACCCGCACGTGCTGCTCGTGGTCTACGCCCTGCTCCCCGGCCCGTGCGTGTGTTTGCCTGCAATGATAGGGCTTACGAGACCAGAAGCCACTGGCTGTGGAGAGGTTTGCGCTGGCCCCGCGCGGCGCTTTCCGACAAGTGGGTGGTGCCGGGCTCTAGACTCAGTGGCAAAGGACCCCGCCCGTGGTGGACATCCCTGGCTAAGGAGGAAGAAGAGCTGGCCTCAGCCTTCGGCAGCCGGTGCGCAAGATCTGGGGAGGAGCCCCTGGGATATGCTTCAGGGTGAATGCAGTGATGGGGAACCCTGCACCTTCACCAGCTTATTCAGCAGCCAGTTCAGGAGCCTCAGACCCACTGTTTGGGGCGGGGGAGGGGGGGTTAGCGAGTGTCGAGGACTAGAGGACGAGAGGTGAGGGGGACCAGGGAGCGCAGTGTGGGTCCCGTAGCGTCTGCAAAGGGGAGTCCCCCCTTCCCCCATCTTGAAGAGGAGCCAGATGTTACGGGAGGATTGCCCAGGATCATCAAACAAAGGGAAAAGCCAAAGGGTGGCCCACAAGCTGGTGACTGAAACCGGGACGCCAACGCACAGTGCAGGGAAGGGGGAGGAGCGTAAAGAAAAAAGGTAGGTAGGATAGTGGCAGGTGTGGGAAGGGAGGAGGAACTGAGGACTAATAGAGTAGCAGATGGAGCTGAAAGTCTAAGTGAACCAAGGCCAGTGAAAGTAAAGCGTCCTCATCCATACCTCCAGAGTATGAGTTTGTGTCTGTTTGTTTGGTGAGTGGGGAGGTGAGAGGGCTATTTTTTCTTTTTCTTTTCTTTCTTTCTTTTTTTTTTTTTGTGGCTTGCTTTCTCTGGTTTCAGTAGGCTTTTAGGAAAGTGACAGCACCCCATCCATATTTTCCAGAAGTGAGAGTTAGCATCACCGAGTTTTAATCATCTTGACAAATAAAGCAAGCAAGTTTCAGAGAGTCTCAGAAACCACAATCCCATCCCTCCACTCTGCAGGTACAAATACTTTTACAGATGAGGAAATAGACACAAAAATTTTGTACCAAGTTAGGCAATTACAAGTAGCAGACTTATGTCTGAAATGGATATAATCTTATTCTAAATTTCTATTTTCATCTCAGTACATTACACTATCTAGGAATGACCAGTCTGAGTTTTTGGTTCCTAGTTCATAATTTTAGGTTCCTTCTCTAGAACAACAACTTCCTCACCCAATTCATTTAAAAAACGGAATGCCTGGCCCTGACTGGTATGACTCAGTGGATTGGGCGTTGCTCTGCAAATGCCATTCCCAGTCAGGGCGCATGCCTGGGTTCTGGGCATGCAGGAAACGGATGGATGTTTCTCTCTCTGTCTCTCTTTCTCTCTCTCTTTCCTTCTCCCTAAAAATAAATACAAATTTTTTTTAAAAAAGAAAGAAAACAATGCCTGAATCAGAACCACTGCCAGGAGGTCGATGTGGATTCTGGGTCCTATCCTGGACTCCCTGCATCAAAACTTTCTGGAGTTGGGCATTCAGGGATCTGTATTTTACACAAGTTCTCTACTTACTAAATTCCAATTTGCATATTTAGAGTATTTTCTGCAGAGCATTAACAGATTGAATTTTACAGGAATTCAACCAGTGTATAGAGGGAAATTGGCCATTTTGGCCCAGAACTTGACCAAACCCTGTTTGCCATTCTGGAAGATATTATCAACGGCCATGTGGCTCATGGTATTTGGTTGCTAACCCAACACATTTGTATTATAACTGCCAGATTCACGGTGAGTCTGCCTATACGTGCAAACATCTGAGTAGTACAATGTCATAAAGTTAATCACCCTGGAGAATTTCTATATTGAAGTACATGATTATAGTAACTTTCATTTCTCCTTTATGTTACTGTCAAGAAATTATACTGATTTTAAAAGTGTAATAATTTAAAAAATTGCCTGTGAATTCAAGATAGCAACATGAACATTATAAAAAAGGTAGTGCTGGGCCTACACAGGACTGAGAATCCCTGCTCCAGATGACCATGTGCACACCAACATTTAGTAATACTGCAGTCCAACCCCAAGTTTTACTCACTCACATACACAGTTATTAGATCCAGGGGCCAAAGTATTTTCCAGTAGGAAATACATTATACTTTCAGCTTTATAGTGGGAAAGCCAGATTCCCATACCAGCTTTACTGGGCCACAGCTACCGTAATCTTGGTACCACAAGCTGACCTGTCTGGGAAAGTGTCTTCCGCAGCTGCTGGAATTTTCTAGCACCACATTCAGTAGGTCCTTTCACACTATCAGGAATGAAACAGAGGGGCAGACGAGGATCCAGCATGCTATCAAACATGGGGGTAGAAGAACATTCATTGGCTCACTAAGGTAATCTTGGTATTGTGCCATGCTCTTTGCAAACGTTCTCACCTCCACCAAGACATCCATGATCCCATCCTACAGACTAGAAAACCGGCGCTAAGGGAGGCTATGAAACCAATTTTATGCAGCTAGTAAATGGATCTGTGTCTACACAACTTCAAAGGCTATACTTTCCAGAGCAAAATGCTGGCCATGGGAAACTTTTAAAAACCATAACTGATTTGTTTTTTCTTTAGCTTATAAAAATGTAAGCTCTTTTTGTAGCACCTCCCCATCTCACCCGTAATAATATAAAAAATGAGTATAAGAAAGCAAAAATGCCCCAAATGCCCCAAAGAAAATTACTGTTAATATTTTGAGATCCTTCCAGAGAAATGTAAATACATACATATATGTATTTTAACACATAAACAGAGTGCTGTAAATGTTTCTAAACACTATTCATTCAATAAAAATGGATGTATATTTTTTCTTTTGTCAATAAAGGTCGTTGCTATTTTTTTTAAAGATTTTATTTATTTTTAGAAAAAAAGGGAGAGAGAAAGAGAGGGAGAGAAACATCAATGTGTGGTTGCCTCTCACGTGGCCTCCACTGGGGACCTGGTATGCAACCCAAGCATGTGCCCCGACTGGGAATCGAACCGACGACCCTTTGGTTCACGGCCCGCGCTCAACCCAGTGAGCTGGTTCAATCCACTGGTGTACCAGCTAGGGCAAGGTCATTGCTATTTTTAACAGCTGGTACTCTATTATACACAACGATGACTTATTTGGCCTATCTCCTGTTGAACAATTCTTTTTTATTTTTTTATATTTTAAGCACATTTTAAGATGTGCTTTGTGGACACCCATTCTGGCCCCATGCATGTTCTACCCCAGAAACAGGTGGAAAACGTGGCTCTCAGCAGCCACTAACCAGGCATGCTTGCCCCTGGGCACTTCCAACAGATCAAGCATGTACTACTGATCCATGCACCCTCCCTCTGCTCAGCCCCCTCAGTTTCAGCTGTGGTTCTCATAACCACACCACCGGAAGTGAAGGCAGGTGCCCCAGAATGGACGCAACATTGCGTAACACAGGATTCAGGTCACGCGGACCTCTCACCTCCATGTCTTAGCCTTCACTACGCTTTCCAATTGACTTCAACTTAAAAGTGATTCAATAAACCAAGTGATTTGAGCATCTTAATTTGGGATGTAAAGTTTCCTGTCTCAGACATCTGGGATAACCTGCCTGACAGACTGTGTTTGGGGGTTATCGTTGCATCAAAACAACTTCCTTCTTGACATGATACACAGATCTTTGCACAGATGCACAAGTATTTCCACAGGAATAGATCCTAGAGTAAACCAGTTTCAAAGAGAAGTAAATTTTAAATGTTGATGTATTTTGCTATACTGTTCTCCAGAAGTTATTCCAATTCACACTCACTAACGGTGCACAAAACTACATTTTCCCATGTCCTTGCCCAAACAAGTCACTATTGATCTTCAAACATCTTCAATAGGTGAAGAGTGCCTCCCTCTGTTTGCTAGTAGGGCTGCTGGAACACCTTTCTACAAATTGATCAGTTATTGGAATTAAATCTTTTGTATACTGCTTTCACCTGCCTTTCTTCCTTCTGTTGAAGTAACTTTCTAGACCTAAGAGGAAGCTGTTCCTGCCCAGGGTGCCAGGTCAGCAAATTGAAACTTAGATAACTTTGTGTTCCTGTAACTGTTCTGCTTGACCAGAAATGTTGCTTATCCAGTCAGCCAATCCCCAGACGCCACGCCAATTCTGGGTTCTACACTTACTTCCTTGTTTCTTCTCACCCCAAACAAGCTCGACTGTGTGACCCCAGACAACCAGGTGGTTTTCTTTTTCTCTCTCCCTTGTTATTCTTTATCCTATAAAAGCTTCCTGCCTTCTGCCCCATTTTGCAGTTCTCTGGATAGAGACTGTCCCCTTCATGAAGGGCTAAATAAAATTTGTTTTTATGCCCTAAATTATCTTTAATCATTTTTAACACATCAGGATCTTTCTTTGTAGGGGCTTTTAGCACTTTGCCTATAATATACAAGCAAACCTCTCCCCCAGTTAGTAATTTATTTTAGCTTTCTTATGTTCTATAAATATTTTGAATTTTTACATAGACAAATTTATGTATTGATATTTTTCTTGTATTTCCTGGCTTTTGCATCACACTGAGAAAGGCCTTCTCCACCCAGGATTAATTTCTCCTAGCATTTTTATGGTTTCATTTTAAAAAACACAATATTTACATTTTTTATATAGTTGGGATTTAGGTTGATCTATGGAGGCTGGCATCCAGATTTATGTTTTTCCAGATGGCTAAGCATTTGTCCCAACAGGTATTGAATAATTCATCTTTTTTTTTTTTTTAAGATTTTATTTATTTATTTTCAGAGAGAGGAGAAGGGAGGGAGAAACAGCAATGTATGGTTGCCTCTCACATGGCCCTCACTGGGGACCTGGCCCGCAACCCAGGCACGTGCCCCAACTGGGAATCGAACCGGGACCCTCTGGTTCCCAGCCCGCGCTCAATCCACTGAGCTACACCAGCCGGGCCTGAATAATTCATCTTTGCCAGACTGATAGCCCAAGTGCTGCTGCCTTAGGTGATTTCTTTAGTAGAAATTTGTTAAGGTAATCTTTTAGCTTTTGCTTAGTAATTTTTTTCCTAATCAGTTAAGCAGCATGAGTAACTCCATTACTGTTGTTATTACTGGTAATATACATCTACTAATCTAAAAACAAGATCACATTCTTGAGTATTTCACGTAAGCCTTGCACCTAGGTGGCTATTTTCCCTACTCCGCCTTAGTCCTACTCATCTTTCAGACTAGTTTGCATGGCCCATGGTCTCATGGCTTTGCATTCCTGTGAAGTACTTATATCACTTTCTTTTTGAAAGCTACGGTTTTCTGTTAAACATCTCTTTTTTGAATGAACAATTCAAAAAATGAACACATAGCTTTCATTGGCACTATGCTTTATTATAATCCTAACCCACATTAACTAGACCTGGGGCTTCATTAATGGTAGCCTGGTATTAGGTCATCTTCTCATCCCCACATGAGAAAAATAAAAACAAAACATAGCAACATTTGCACTGAGACTGCGCTACATCAACATAACACCATGGAACACGACAATGTGGAACAAAATGTTTTGTGGCAAAACTGCAGCCAGCTTACAGTAAACAGCAATGCGACCACTATGAGTTCCACAAATTGTTTGGGGAACAGTTCAGGGGCAATGTGAGTCTAGGAATACTAGCATGAGTAGTAATTTTTTTCGTATTCCTACCCAAAATTGTTAGTGGTGCCAAAGGTGGGAACCGGAAAAGAGAGTGCGTACAGGGGCTAAGAGCCGTCAGTGGCACTGGTAAGTAGTTCTTCCCAACGCCTGAAAAATTTAACCAGCCATTTGCAAAGAACATTAGACTTCACCTTAGGGTGAACAGGCAGGGAATGAATCTGACAGCTTGACACTGTTGTCTTTCTAGTCTTCTTCTGGTGTTCAGAGTCAATTAAACAACAGAAGTTTCCAACACAAAAAAAGGAATGGAAGGAACTAAAGCATTTAATTCCATTTTTTACAAATCAGTAGAGTGCTCTGTACTCACTGGAAACTCAAACATTTTTAACTTAAGTATTGGTAATATGGATGATCTATATATGGATGAGTATCAATACTTCAACAAAGCCATTTCTTAATTTCCCTTTCTGGAACTGACCACTGCTTTTTTTTTCTTTTAATTTTAAATCATTCATGGTGTCTCTGCAATACAAATCTAAGTGTCATCTAGAATATCAACATGAGAGAGAAACAGCAATTGATTCATACGCCTTTTCATACGCACCCCAACTGGTGATTGAACCCACAACCTGGGTTATGTGCTCTGACCAGGAATCAAACCCACAACCTTTTGGTCTACAGGCCAACACTCCAACCAACTAAGCCAAACCAGCCAGGTCTGGGTAAGGCATTTTAAATAATCCTTCAGTGATGCTGCTGTGGATGGTACCAGATCCCACGTTGATGCAAGGTACAAATGAGCTTCATCAGTTCCCTTGAAGTCTTTTTGCTTGATACGTATGCCATGACACAGCAATTGGACTCCTAGGTATTATACCCAAGAGGAATGAGTGCACAGACCCACCAAAAACACAGGGACAAGAGCAGTTAAGGCAGCCTTATGTGCAACAGCCTCTTTATATATACACTGGGAAAACTCAAATGCCACCAACAGCTGAATGGATAAATGAATTACAGCATGGAATTCACACAATGGCATAGTCTACAGCAATAAAAAAAAATGGACCCGATACATGTAAAGACCTGGATGAATCACATATATTATGTTGATGAAAGAAGCCAAGCATAAAACAATACATGACCCCATTCACATGAAGTTGAGAATAAGCAAAACTAATTGATGTTTAAAAGAGTGGATATTTCTGGGGGGAGGAATAAATAGATTATGAAAGATTCAGAAATTTTGTTCTTTGATCTGTGTGTATACATCTCTTTTTTAAAAAAGAATTTATTTATTTTTAGAGAGGCAGAGGAGAGAGGGAAACATCAATGTGTGGTTGCCTCTTGTGCACCCCCTACTGGGGACCTGACCCACAACTCAGGCATGTGCCCTGACTGGGAATCGAACTGGTGACCCTTTGGTTCACAGTCCAGTGCTCAATCCACTGAGCCACACCAGCCAGGGCTGAGTGTATACATCTTGCTATAAGTGTACACATATATAAAAATCATCAAGTGCACTTTATGTATTTCAATGTAAGTATGTTATCCCTTACTTAAAAAAAGGGCGGATAGACAAATTGGTCTGGCATGGTTTACTCAATGGATTTGATAACAAAGAAAAAACACATCACCACACAATCATTTGCAATTAAATCAAAATTTATTCTGAGAATATGTAATAATAACAGAAAAAAAGTAGGGAAAAAACCCCTCAACCATAACTCATAGGAAAACATCTAAAGTGTTCTGTAGGATTGTATAATGCAGGGGTGTCAAACTCATTGTCACCGGGGGCCACATCAGCCCTGTGGTTGCCTTCAAAGGGCAGAAATAATTTTAGGACTGTATAAATGTAACTACTCCTTAACCGTTAAGGAGTTGAAATTACATTCAGCCCTTAGAAGACAAGCGTGAGGCTGATGTGGTCCCTGGTGAAAATGAGTTTGACACCCTTGGTATAATGGATCTGTCACTGGATATATAACTATATCTTGATAGCAAAACAGTATGGAAGATGAAAAACTATAAAATTTCAAAATACTGCTTTTAAAGAAGTAGATAATTCCTCACACTTTTAAGCCCACAAAGGCTAAAATTTAAATGAAAAGCTTGTTGAAATTACTGCTGTAAATTATGCATCATTTCTATAAACAAAAATTCAGGAACAAAGATTTTGAGATTCACCAAAGCAAAAGACATAGTTTCTTTTACAAAGCAAATTATTGAATAATTCTGTTTTCTGAAAGTATTTTCTACAGTGCCCATCTTATTGACGGTAATTACCTGTTGCAATTGTGGAGTATGATGCCTGAAGGATCAAACTGCTGATATTACTACAATGGTACTGTATTTTTAATTTGACTACTAAATCTGACTGCTAAAACTGTAATAATATTTAAAAAATAAAATTTCAAATTTACTTTTGTGACAGTGACACTCATCCAAAAATGTGTATTTGGTGTACTTCTAATTGTCTTACTTTGTTAACCTAGTTTCCTATGTAATTACCTTATTCTTCTTCCCTAATGTCTTAACATCGGTCTCATTCTTCTTGACACTTTCCATATACTCACTTTGTCCCATGTTTTCTAGAGACTTATTTCCTGAAACCCCCGTCCTACTTACTTGACACAGTTGTCATCCCAGACTTTCCTTCATTGCGTTCGTTTGTGAGATGCATTTTCAGGATCCCACGCCTTCTTATGTAGGTTACTCCTTTGTTTTGTTGAAGCACATCCTCCAGTAGCCTCCTAAGAAACGGTACATGGTAAGGTAAAATTTTGAGACCATGCAAGTCTAAATTTATTTCAGCTCCATACTTGGTTGGATTGTCTGGATATAGAATTGTAGGTTACAACTCATTTTCCCCCTTATATTTGAAGGTCTTGCTTTCAGTCTTCTGACATCCCGCGTTGCTACCAAGAAGTTTAAACGCCATTCTGAAAACATCCTTTTATGTAAACCTTGTTTCCCCCTCTGGAAACCTTTAGGATCTTTAAACCTAGTATCCTGAAATATGTGCTTTTTGTTTTAATTCATTGTGCCGGGCACTCAGTGGATCATTTTAGGAGACTCATGTCTTATATTTTTGGGAAATGTTCTTTAATTTTGTTTTCTCTTCACCTCCTTTCTCTAGTCTCATTTTGAGTCTCTTATTAATCAGATGCTGCATCCCATTCTGATCTTCTAATTTCCCTTTTTGTTCTTTCTGAAATTTCTTCAGCTTATCTTCCAACACATCTACTGAATGTTTAATTTTGGCTCTTCTACTTTTCCAATATTCTTATTTTCTGATTTTTTTATGGCATCCTATTACTTCATGGATGCAATATATTCTCCTAAGTTTCTGAGAATATTATAGCTTGTTTGGAAGTTTTATGTTTCCTGCATTATTCTGTTTTCTGAAAACATTTTCTACAGTGCCCATCCAGTTTAGTTTGTTTTTTTTTTTTCCAGGTTCACTTTGGCATTCATCTTTCCTCATTGAAGTTATCCTCAAATGTCTAATGATTCTTGGCTATCAGTTTATGGTGAGTTCAGGTGACTAGAAGCCGTTAGGAATGAGCAGGCCTTGTGGGCTCTGGGTTCCACTGTAACAAATAACCAAGCGGCCAGCTGTTTATTTTACATTGTTCATCGTTCTGGATGGGGTGGACAGGGTGGACAGGGCTGGGTGTGAGCCTGGCCGCCAGATGATGTCGTTGGGTGGACAAAAGGGGCTGATGGCTCGTAATGTTCAGACGACTCACATTCTCTCAGTCTCCCTGTTTTCAGTATAGCGCCTCACTACCACTCCCCTCAGCCCCAGTTCTAAGTCTAACTGGGACTTTCTTTTAATTTCTCCAAATATAAAGCCTCCAATCTTTGGCTAGAAAGAGGGACAGACACCTGGCTACAAAATGAGGGCACAAATAAACTTTCAAATAATACCCTTGTTTCCAACTTTGCTCCTCACCCTCACCTTCCAGGGTAACTTGTACTTCAAATCCTTGAGTCTTTTGGGGGTTCTGAAAGGAAAAGATGTGTTCCAATTTGTGGACCTTTCCTGCAATGAAGACTAGCTGCCAGAACTGCGCAACTGATCAAGTATTTAGATTTTAAAAAATACTTAGTTTTTCCCTTCATGGCAAAGGAGAAAATAACTGCTTAAAACACACATAAACAAGAAAACAATCTACCTATTATGAGACAGCATTTTATAAAATTATGAAAATGCCTGGAAATGTTAATGCGATTTATTAACATTATGTTATTATTTTAGCCTCAACTGTCTTCCTTCTCCATCTCTCTGCAATGTATGAACCATGGTGTCAACTATGTGTTAGCCTTCTCCTCCCTCCATCAAGTATTTCGACTAAGAAAACACCACAGAACAGGAAGACGGTTTCCTGGGAACAGCGACATGACTACAACCCACACTGAATCAATGCTACCAACATCTTTCTTTATAGGGCTGCCAGATAAAACACAGGATGCCAGTTAAATTTAAATTTCAGAAAAATAATGAATTATTTTTTCTAGTGTAAGTATGTCCCATTTTTCATTATCTGAAACTGAAATTTATTTGGGTGTCTTGCATTTTTGCTAAATTGGGCAACCCAACACATTTAAAGAAACGTGTCAGAAGTACAAAGTGACCAACATTAAAACAAAACAAGACAAAACAAAACCAAGTGGATTCAAAGAAGGAAACCAGGATCTGGACCGAAGCATTCAAGCCACTGGGGAATTCTATGTTATTACCAGGCACGCGGCCAGGGGCCGACACCTATAACCCACTTTGTGGTAAGTCCCCGCGGAATACGTAGGCTGTGGCCATTAATGCTTTCAACTAATATAGGAGTTCAGTGTCTCAGTTGTGGTTGGCTTCTTGTGTCACCAGAACTCTCCCGCCTTACCAATTCATTCTGGTTGCCCAAGGTGCCATCATAAAACCAATCCAGGGTCTTTTTGATGGAACATGGCCACGCCCTTGGGCTGTTCCAATTGTTTGGGTGCCTCCCAAAGGATGTTGCCCATACTAGACCATTGCCTAATTAATACATTAGAGAACACGAGTTGACATATTGGAGCACCGGGTTCCACAGCTGACACTATGGCTAGAAATGTAACCTTAAGAGCTCAGCAGTTAACTTAAACGTGTCCCCCCACCCCAATCAAAAGACATCGTCAGCTCCTTAACTTGCAAATTGCAACTTACTTTAAGGCTCTTCCACCTGGTTTCTGTTGAAATCTAATTTGACACCACAGTGGCTTGGTCTCTGTGTATGCTGAGAACGCAGTTTTAATCTTGCTTGGCTGATCAGGATCCTGAGTCTCCTGGACGGTTACTGATTGTGTCCTACTCCAGCGAATAGGACATCACTTTCCAAATGACTCCGGGGATTTTCATGTCATGTGTTCGGATCATCTATGTCTTTTCAAATAAAATGCCCACACATCAGTCACCTTAGGTTTTATAATCCAACCCTAAACTGTTGCTAACATTTTAACAGCCAACTCTATGCTGTTTACAATGAACAACTCTGGTAACTGCCTGCCTGCTACACCATGTTAAATTATTTTTAAACCAGGCATTCCTTTCCCATATCTCATTGAGAAGAGCTTCTCACAGCTCTCACATCTAACAGGAGCGGGGTAACTAGCAAGTGTCAAATTGCTGTTGTACCTTTTTCTTCCCATTTTCTTAGAAGCGTTCACATAACCCCACAGCTGCCGCCAATTAAAGAGCATAGAGGATTGTATCAGGATCAGACTCACACACATAGCCATGAACTAACTTTTGTTTAAAAATGGCAGATACACCATATTTTCCTTTTGATCACAGCAACAGGGCACAGAATACCCAGTAGCTGTGTCACCTAGTATAGCTCTCTGAATTCAATGGATATTGCTCATTGGTGGCCTTATGCCAGTAGCTTCTACAAAGTTGACTTATAAAGTCAGAAGTTATATAGATATAATATATATTATACATATATAACCTCAGCCGTGAGGAAAATATTTCCAGCCCTATTCCTTGTATGCCATTGCCTTATGAACTTAGCATACACAACTTAAATCTGTGTACAAAATACCTACTTACTTTCTCTATTTACTTGGCCAACTTTCCCTTGTGTGGTTTGTTGCAGTGTGCCTTCCACATGCATTTACACATGTGGATGGCTGCCCCACTTTCAAATACTTAACAACTTAAGGACCACTCACGAGTTTTCTCCTGTTTCACGCGCCATCTGTTATGGACCTTAGATGTCAACACACTGTCTTGTCCACATCGAATGAAGCGCTCTCATTGGTGGAAACCATGCAGGTCAATCTACGAAAAACTATATAATTGCACGAACCCATAAAGCATTGCGGTTACATTGTATTTTGGTCATTCGAATAGTCTTCAAGTTTGCCCAAAAACGTGCAGTCCCTGGCATGTGTCTTAGAGATTTCTATGTGGTACACAATGTGTTAAGGGCCAGGATAAGGATTAGCCTTATTTAATGTAACCAGACACCAAAAATGGCATCAACAGCCAAAAGCTTTGGCATTAATTTATCATGGTTCAATATATTTTAAAGCTAATTTCTTATGTGTAGTATGTTAATTCCGCATTCCCAGTGTCTGGACTATAGGAGGCATTCCCTAATATTATTTGATGAATGACTGAATTTCCAATGAGATATTTAAAACTAATGGGCTGCTCAGAAAGACACTGAATTCTCTGACACTGGAGCCAAAATTAGAGAATCATCCCTAAAGATGTAAGAATATTTATGTATCAGTATGACCCATGGACATGAACTAAGAGGGTGGGGAACTGCTGGAGGGAGGGTAGGTACCGGGCAGAAGGGGGCAAAGGGGAAAAAACTGGGACAACTGTAATAGTATAATGAATAAAAACATACTGAACAAAATAACCCGTGACTTCTAAGGTTCCTAAATTGCTCTAATGATCTACTCTAATATCAAAACACTTTATTTCATTAATTTTTTAAGATGGATAGTTGATAGGAGCTCCAGAAAATAATACCCTAAAACCGACCTCCTCCTGCAACGTAGACTTTTTCTTAGCTAGGTGATGGGTTTAAAATACATGACTGGTTGTGAGGGCTCAAGGTGTTTGACCAGCTTCAACAAGAGGCTGCCTATCTGTACTGAGACTACCTTTAAATATGGCCATTGGTGTAGAAATCCTGTTTCCTAAGTCCTTTGATAAATATTCCTATAGAAAATAAACGTACCCTTCTTTCTTCTAATTACTGTGACTGCATTTAACCAAAGGCCCTTGCAGGGTGAGTATGAAAGTGGTAAATTTACCCCTAACCGCGCGCCCACAGCACACAAGTAGTGAAGGCTTAAGGCTTATTCAGGTGCCTATCCTTTTGTGCAACCTTCAATTACTTAATATGTAAACAAATGGGTTCAAATTTGGGTCCTACAACATCTACATTATCTTCTCCAATTACGTTTTTTCCCCTAGAATTGCCAAGTCACCACTTACCACAGACACCGTATAGATATAAGTGGTATATCTATTGACTTTATTCAGCACTTAAGGAATGCTGAATGCCTTAAGCAAAGCAAGATCACTGTATTAGAGTTGAGAATAAATGACCATACTCTGTTCAGCATGTACAAAGCTGTAGGTTTATTCAGCCGCAAAGCTGGGGAAAGGCTTCCTTTAGCAGTAAATGGGAAAAATGCATTTATGAGGAAGGCATTTTTACACACATAAATGCGCACACACACACTCTCGTGCACACATACACAGAAAAGGAACATATTATGGTTACATAAACATCAACATATTTAAACTTTTTAGACCTCCCTATCTTTCCCACGTCCCCCTTAAAAGAAACAGGTGTAACATTTTAAAAACCAGTTTCACAGAAAACAGCTACATAGAAACAGTTTCTGGTACATCCAGTTACACTAACAGTATGTTTCAGTTCAGTAACTTTTCACTAACATATTTTTCTACCTACTACAATCCCCTCCTTGTTTTTCCCTTAGGACAACTAAGGCTCAGCAGAAATATTCATTAGGTTATAAACATTCTTCTCTCTTCTTAAAGTTGCTACACATTTTAAAATTTGTGATTCCATTAATGCTTCAATTTTTGATGCCACATTATACACAACACTTAGTTATGGAGAAGAGGAAAAACTAAAGGTGTATATCTTTAACAATCTATTTTCTGAATCCTTTAGATGTCCTGTTAACCAGGATCATACACAGGTTTCACTCTTTATTGAAGGTGTGTGAAAAGATCTAATAGTGTCATGCATTTTATGTTGACTTCTACATTTTGACTCAACTAAATAAACACTGCAAGATTCATTTACAACAGTACATACACTTGTTCAGATATATCTAAATCTAAGCTATGTAGAAAGAGTGATACTACAAAACTAACTTCAGATTCTATTAGGCTGATGTTTTCTGTAGCAAGGTTCTTCAAAGCTAGAAACGATCCTGGAAAGTCTGCAGTGGATGGGGAAAGTACATGAAGTACTGCTCCAGGAAACAGACTGACTGAAAGACTTTAATACAGAGCAGTTAGTATTGAAAACATAAATGCTCTCTCAATAATCCTTTCCCTTTGGTCTTTTGGAATGTGTTTTATTTCCTCTTGACTAAAGTCTGGGTGCTAAAATGCAGGAAATATATTCCCTATAGAAAAGGTGTCTGTTTAATCCCCAGGTACCATCATATAGGTCAATTTAGGTAGAGAGAGCCTGATGGGAACTTGAGGCTGTAGGTTTGAAACTGCACTTTCTCCCCTCAAATAGGAACCCCTGAAGTGTACCACACGTAGACCTATCCATATAAAAGCTAGGAGATGAATCATATTCCCACCATTTTCTTTTGTCTAGTTATTTAATTCAACTACCTCCCTAAAAATGAGTATCCGAGAAAACTGTGCTCAGGCAGGTGTGACTGGGAGTAGCTGACTTTCCACTTTCTACTATAGCTGTTGTGAAGGATGGTTAACAAAAGGGGTAGTAGCCTACTTTTTCCTTCCTATTAATAATTGAGTATCTAGTTGGAGTCCATCAGATAGGCAGAGTAAATGGGGTGAGAACAGAATGTAGAAAATAATTTATCTTTTGCAATATGGTACCTTTTGACTAATTCTCCATTGAAGTTCTCATTTTATCCACAGGGTCTATCAAAGGGAAAGTTCATGATGCACATTCTCTGCAGCTGAGTTATGGGCCTCTTGGATACATATCCAGTACTTGGTATACTGGGCATGTCAGGACAGGGCAGTTTGGTTGAGGAGGCATTCCCTTCTCAACTCTGGGCTGTGTAACTTTGTACTGCTTTCTCAATTAGCAACACGAGAGCTATCAGAACAAATGGCAGATCTTTATAGTGATGCAGTTAAGAGTTTGTTAACTGCCTTTTGGAAGTCAGTGTAAGAGTAAGTGGTGTTGATCGGTTCAGTGCGGGTTGTTTCCTTAACCGTTTTAGTTAACCAGCCACAGCAACAACCAGAAACACATGAATTAGGGATCTGTTTTAGGTATTCGGTTATGGGAGTGGCTCTACTCAAGGTTCGGCTTAACTGCTTGGTGGCAAATTGCAGTGCTCCATTCAGGGTGGCATGATCTCTAGAAAGCCGGCTGGGACTTATCAGGGGCTTCTGAAAAGGTGGGACTCCACAAGAAGCCAGGGGTGGCCATTCAGGAATTGGTTCCAGTTTGGGTACACAGTGGGAGCAATGGGAGAGTCTCAGACCTATCTCACGAAGTATATGGACCGGTGTGCTTGGATCTAAGAGTTTAGCATGATATAACCAGGAATTAGGATTTAAAGGTTTCCAAGTTGTTGAATATTTTAAAAGGCACTTAACCTGCCAGGCAAGACTCTCAAGAGGTGTCAAGTTGGGCACCACAGGGCCCTCTTCTTCAGAGGAGTCCCACTCTTCCCCAGAACTGTCATCTAGGTAGTTAACATTGTCTTCTTCCTCACTTTCTGATTCTGATAAGGGGTCAGGAGAGGGATTTCTGGGACCCATTAGAACAGAACAGGAGAAGGAACCAGAGAAAGGTAACAATTTAAGCCAGCAAAACACTGACTAACACTGGCAAACAGAAACAAAAGATGAAAAATCCTTTCAACAAGATTAACTTGCCTGTGTTTGAGTCCGTTACACACACAGTATGCCTCTGGCTTGCACCACTGTGCAGTTCTTCAAGATCATGTTGTATTTTCTTCACTTACAAAGAAGACATCTCAGTTCTCCGGAGCAGTTCAGTGTGTAACAGTGTTAGTCACTTACCAGCAGCACAGGTCAGAGTCTCTCCTTTAAATCCTGGCTAAACAAGAAGAGAAAGGGTCCTCATCTAGGCAAACTGATTTTCTTAGTGTGGTTTCAACTGGTTGCGATACTGTGAAGAGACACTTGTGTCCTCTGTTTTGTTGCCAAGGTACTTATCTACTTCCAGTAAGAAGAAACTCAGTGGTTGCCTTCAGAGTCTACTGGTGCGGCAGACTACGTGCAGAGTGATGGTGGGCTGAGTTGTTGAGACCATCTGGTGTACACAGATCCGATGTTTTCCATAGGTGGTGCAAATGCCCTTGGAAACCGGTGACTTAGCTGTTGGACTATCTGGAAGGGCAGCCTTAACCTGTGAATGAGAAGACTAGACACATGACATTAAAGCCTGAAAGCACTAGGTAACATTACAGTCCACCTCACTATGAGTACCAAGAACATGGATGCTGAACAAAGCCTTCTTGGCTTTCCCCTCTCCATCTCATAGGCTTACGCAGATTGTCCTACGGGGAATGGCTCCTAAAATCACAAATTGGGAAGGTGAGCCTGGGAACATTTTAATCCTCTGTTGGTACATATCTGTGGGCCAGTTTGTTCTTAAATATGCAGTTCTAGCCCAGATAATTACTTCTGCTAAAGCAGACCCCTTATGTCCAAACCTCCAAATAGAGAGCTATAACAATTCTTTTATACATATCTTTTTACCTGTAGATGTGCTTGATGGGATTAGTTTTTGGAGACCTGTCCTGCTTGTAGAGTTGCTAGATATTAGAGAACACTTGCTTGGGACCCCAGAGGTTGGGGTCATATGACCATACTCTACAGATATGAGATAAATCTTAATATAGTAGGAATTACACTGAATGTAAATAGGTTAAACTCAAAATTAAAAGGCAGACACTCAGACTGGATTTAAAAACAAGATTCAATAATATACTGCTTACAAAAGACATTTTAAAGAAAAAGACATAGACAGATCAAAAATAAAAAGATAAAAAAAGATATATCAGGCAACTGTGGACCCAAATAAGGCTGAGACAGCAATCTTAATATACAACAAGGTCTTAGGTTAAAAATTATATGGGATAAAGATGGACGATAATACAGGGAAAAGCAACGGAATAAAGTGACATACATTTAAATCCTCACTTAGTGTGGATTTAATGGGCTCTGCAACATTCAACTAAATGAAGTTACCATAGGCTACTTGATATAAACAAGAGTTAGGTTCTTAAGGCATCTCATCAATGTTATAACAAAGTGATGTTGAACAAGATGATGTTATTTGAAGACCTGCTGTACTTATCATATATGTACATGAAAACATACACTCAACAGTTCTTCAGTAACAACTGATAGAATTGACGGGGAAATATAAGCAGGGATACAAAAAGTATAACAGTTAAAATATACTTTGAGTATTACTTAAGTAAACAGAACTCTATACCAAACAATAGGTATTTGAGTGCATGCACACACAAATAGATCATGCATTAGGTTATAAAGTATAACTAGATTCCAAAGGGTATTTCATTCAGAATAAATAATCTGACCACAATGCAATACAAGTAGATATTAAATGTTAGTTAAAAGTAATCCTATGTTGGGACCTACGTAACTCATGGAAATTAAAATGGAAATTACAAAGGATATTAAGAAATATTAAAACTGAGTCATGATATAAACCACCCACAAGGCATAATTTGTGGGACATAACCAAACCAGTATCTAAAAGAAATTTATAGCTTGGAATACAAGGAAATTTAACTATCCACAAGTTAAGAATTCAATTCAAGATAACAGAAAAGAGCAACAGCAAAATAAGCAGGAAGGAAATAATAAAGGCAGAAATGAAACAGTATATAAAATAGTAGTAGAGAAGATTGATAAAGCTAAAATATATTCTGAAAATATGAATTAAAAAAAAACAAAACTGATGTAATTTATCAAGAAAGAGTTAAAAATAACAAAGATTAAAAATAAACATGACATCTATGCTAAAATGTGAAAATCCAGATGAAATGACTAAATTCTGGAATATGAAATGCTAAATTTCAGACAGGAAGAAACAGATAATTTCAACAGAACAGACTCGTAAGTATTGAAGAAAATGAAAAGGTAAGGACCTCCTGTTAAAAACACTAGGTCCCTATGGTTTTATAAGTGAGTTCCACTAGTTCCTAGAAAATTCATGCTATTTTATATAAGCTTTTCCAGAAAAATAAAAATTTATATAAACTGACTAGCTCGCCTTTCATGAGAATAATAAAGAATTCCAAATCTAAATATAAACCAAATAACAAAGTATAGGGTCATTTCACTTGCAAAAATTCCAAATATTACCCAAGACTAGCAGTGTATTAAAGAAAAGAAAAATATGTTATAATCAGGCAGAGGAAAAATATGTTATAATCAGGCAGAGCTTATCCTAGGAAAGCAAGAATATCTCAATTTCAGAGTATTTCTATATATGTCACCCCAGTAAAGAAATAAAGCAAAAAACAAAAGCTACTTTCTCAACTTGGTAAGGGTTATCAGCCCAAAACTTAAGAAAATATTACCCTAAAATGAGAACCTTTAGATATACTCCCTTAAAAAATGAAGTTAGATAAAGATGACTATGATGATTGATACTGACAAAGAACCAAAAATCCTACTCAATGTTGTAATAAAAGAACAAATGACAGGTGTTAAGAACTGAAAAAAAAAAAAGAAATAAAGCTATTAATTTACAAATTATATGGTCATCCAATTTAAAGAGATTGATATGTAAACTAGTAGGGCTAATGAAAGAGCTCAACAAAGTTTCTGGATATGAGATTAACCACCTATATATTCATTAATTTATTTATACAACACTTACTACTTGCCAGGTACTATTCTAGAAACTGCATAAATGTTAACTTATTTTAAATTCTCCTACAAACCCTATGACATAGATACTTTTATTGTCCCCATTTACACAAGGCTTACACTGTGTACCCAAGGTCACACATCTACTGGTAAGAGCTGGGAATTTGAACCCTCTTAACTTCTATACTGGTAATACTAACTAGAAAATGCATTACACAAATGCCTCTCACAAGGTAAACCACAATACAAAAAAAAAGATGAATTCAATCACATCAAAATGAATCATTTCTTGACTGAACTAGAGATTATCAGGAACAAAGTTTACAAATCAAACAACAAAACTCAGCAACCTCAATAAAGAAATGGGGAAAGGACAAAATTATCCAACTCACAGGAGGGAAAAGCCACAAGCAATTAACCATATGAATAAAGTGGTATTACTCCATTTGTTTGGTAAAAAATTAGAAAGCTAGACAATGTCCAGTGTTAGTGAGGAGGCTATGGGAACCCCCTTAGGAACCAGTGATTCCAGACCTTTCTGAGGAGCAACTGGCAGCACTGCTTAGCCAAACTATTTGCACATCTCGTGATCCGGCATTTCTACTCTTGGGTATACACAGCAAAGTAATTTTCGTAACACCAACATGTATTCTGATGCTTCTTCACCTTTGATGGTACGGAATTAGAAGCATTCTAGGTTTTCGTCACTGGAGGGGCGGATAGGTAAAATGTGCTATGAGCACATTTAGAAGTATACACTGCAGTATATCTGAAGGCATAGCTTTAAATGAAAAAAGCAAAACCCAAAAAACAAATCGCATTTATGCCATTCTGTTAAGAGTGATTTCCAAAAGGAAAGTCAGTAAACACCTTCTGTTTCAACTACACACTGAGTTTGTAGTAACAAGGTCATACGGTACGGCTCATGTCAGTAGTATTCCTCTAAATAGTATTTCTCTAGCTTCTATGGCATCTTTTTATCTAATTCAGTTCCTAGTTGTGTCTGGCACACATTAAGGGCTTAGCAAGTTTTTTGAAAAAATTAATGAGGGAATGATAAAGGCCTGCTTTAAGTAACTATACAAGTATGTTCTATTTTTATGTGAGAAAAAAAATTCCCAAATTATATCCAACTGACTTAGTAATATGTTGGACAAAGACATATTAAACAATGTTTTAAAATGTTGCAATCAATAAAAATGATGCTACTAAAGCACTATAAAGGGAACTACTTATAACTTCATCTTCAGTAAGAAATATGAATGCAAATACTTTTAAGTTCTATTAATAGTATTATTACCTAGTTCAATCTGAAAATGAAAATCCAAAATATAAGTTTTTATTTTATTGAGACAAGAGAAACTGTTGGCTTTCAATTCTTCTGTCCTCTTTTTACTATTCTCATTTCAACCAAATTCCATCTGTAAGATTATTGAGTATATTTCAGGCACTGTGTTATTTGAAGCATGCTTAAAAGGCTCACTGTACCTAAGAAAGAAGACAGTCTCTTTGCAGGCATATGCAAATTCCACAGTGAGCCCATCGTTATTCCTTTACATTCCATGTGCATGGTTTTCCCATGACAAAATGGAATCAACCACACCTACTCTATATACTCCCATGTATAATTTACCTTTACCATGTATAAATTACAGAAAATGAATTTTTCTGTAATTTCAAAACTAAACAGCCTCATCATACAAATTCTTGTTTTCTTGGCGAATTTCAAAGAATACGTACTAATAACTATAGTTAACATGCTGTACAGTTAAGTCTCCAGAACTTACTCATAACTGAAAGTTAACCTTTGACCAACATCTTCCCTTCTTCCAGTGCCCCCCACCCCGGCTACTGGAAACTTGCACTCTATTCTGTTACTGAGTCTAATTTTTTTATATTCCACATGTAAATGAGATCACAAAGTACTTGTCTTTCTGTGTCTGCTTTATTTCATTAGCAAAATGTCCTCCCGGCTGACCCATGTTGCAAATCCCAGGATTTCCTTCTTTCTACAAGACTGCATATTCCACTGTGTGTGAACAGCTCACATTTTTACCCATTGTTGGACACTTAGGTGGTCTCCATATGTTGGCTACTGTGAATAATGCTGAGATAAACACGGGAGCACAGATGGTGACTTCACTTTCTTTGACTATATACCCAGAAGTGGGCACGCTGGTTCATATGGTAACCCTATTTTTAATTTTGAGGAACTGCCGTACTGTTTTCTATAATGCCTGCATCAATTTACATTCCCGCCAACATGTGTAAGGTTTCCCCTTTCTCCACATCTTAGCCAACATTTTTCTTTTGACTTTTTTGTAATAGTCACCCTAGCAGGTGTGAGGTTTCTTTAGTGTAGTTTTGACTTGCATTTCCCTCATTGTTAGTGATGATGTTGAGCACATTTCTATGTGCCTGTTGGCCATTAACATGTCTTCTTTGGAAAAACATCTCTTCAGGTCCTTTGTTCAGGCTAAAAAAATTTTTTTGATATTGAGTTGTATGAGTTTCTTATATATTTTGGATATTAACCCCCTTTGCAAATTACTTCTCTTACTGCAAAGGTTATATTTTCATTTTGCAATCTTTAAAAAAATTTTCCAGATTATAATGTTCAAAAAATACTGAACAAAAAAAAATTACTAACCCTAAAAAAAAAAAAAAAGTATAGTTAGGCTGACCTCTGGTGGCCAGATGCCTCATCCTTCAGTAAGTGACAAAACTGTATGAAGTCATCTGATTTGTAGTGAGACAGCCAACTAAAACACAGTAAAGAAAATAATAGTTAGAAACGTCACAGCCAAACAAAACAAAGGTAGCAGACATCTAAAGAATAAAGAAAGTCGAGCAACTAAAGGCCATAAAATAAGAAAACGCCTCCAAATATTAGTTTGTTCTAATGTTTAGTTCACCACGTGACTTTACATTAAAAAACAAATGGTATATACAGAGGTTCTCAAAGAACAGTTCCGTATTATCCAATATTGTAGCCACTTGCCCTATGTGTCTACTGAGGACTTGAAATGTGGTTAGCGTAAAATAATACCCAATTTCAAAGACTTGGGGGGAAATGTAACTTATTATTTATGTGTTGAAATGATATTCTGGATATACTTGGTTAAAAAACGAATGCCCTTTCTAGGTTTCTTCACCACACCTTTCCAGGCATTCTACTGCAATTCATTTTGGCTACAGCGAGATTCTAAATGTTATCAGTCTACTCCATGCATTCTGAGGCCTCTACACTTTTGCTCCAACGGATTAAGCTAAAATGCTTTTTCAGAAATTAGACATCTTGATAAATTTTAAAATCACGGGCAACCCAAATGCTTTCATAGTCATTACTTTGTCATTTCAATACCTCTAATGTGTCGGGAATTAGGAATACGAAGCATGAGAACGGATAACAAATTATGGCACAGTCATGCAAGAATACTACAGCAACCTGTGCCTCAGTGTCCTTCCTCGCCTTAAAAGGAGATAGAAGTTACCTCACAGGGCTTGCTGGTAAAGATTAAATGCAGTAAATTGCTCAGACCAGTGTCTGGCACGTAAGCGTCCACAGATGTAAGTTATTATGATGCAAGTATCAATATGAATAAACCTTAAAGATATTGATTGCAAAAGGGAATGGCATATTCGAAATATTCATGTTAAAGCACGAAAGCGATACAACGTACTTATTCAAAGATGAATTTATATATCGTTAATACGTGAAAACTAACAGTAAATTCAGGAAATCCACTACTACTGGGAAGGGAAGGTGATTTTAATGGAAAAAGATGGACGGGCGGCTCTGTAATCTATTTCTTTAGCTGGCTCGTTTTGATCGGACAGAATCCCATTTTTAAAAAAGCTGAGGCTAGGTTTCTGCTCGAAGGCCCTCGAAACTCCTTTACCTTAACCACTACCCCCAACACTGCCCTCCCCTCGCTCCTCTCTGCAGAGCGCAACGTCGTGGCGCATCTTTGTAAACCAGGCCTCGCGGGCTGCGCAGTTCGGCAAGCTGTTACCTAACTCGCACAGCGCCTCTCCCCGCAGCCGTCCCCGGCCGGCCTCCCTCGTTCGCCCCCTTCCTCCACCGAGGGCCCAGGGCTCAAAGGGACGGAGGCCCACCGCCACCAGGGGGCCGCGGAACGGCCCGGCCCGCACGGCGGACCCCTCCCCGCCTCCCTTCTCACTCGGAGCCAGGCCGCGGCCCTGCCCTCCAGAACCCCTTATCTTTCCCTTCTCGAAGAATCTCCAAACAAGCCCCTCCTCCCCTTCAGCAGGAGCAGGGATAGTCCCCTCACCAGATTCCCTGTTCTCACCCGTGGAGGATCTTTTTTCCTTTCTCGCCTAGCTGCGCGACCAGACTAGGCCAAACACCACTCCGTCCGGACTATCTCGCCGCCACTCCGTTCGTCTTCTCAGCCGGGACCACTTCCGGGGAAGCCAACGACCCCCTCCTCTTAGAAATGCCACTTTTCACCGGAAAGCGGCTGGCTAAACTCGAAGCGCATGCGTCCAAACCGCTGCTTTCGAGGTGGGTGGATCTATTTCTTCCCGCTCTCGTCTCCCGACGCTATCGCGGAAGTCTCGCGGCATTTCCTTCTCCCGCGGGAGTTATTTAAACGCTCAGGCGGTAACCACGCCCTGGGCGCTCAGTGGCCGGCAGGAGATATTTTGGAAGGGCTGGAAATTAACCTTGTTTGTGGCCTGTCGGTCCCGCTGCAGCCGATCGCGGACAGGGCTCGTCCCGGCGGAGTCGCGCCACCATGGGGGCAGAGAAGAAGCTGCTACCGATTAAGGAGGCCTTCAAGCTGGCACAACAGTCGCACCAGAACCAGGCGAAGCTCGTGGTGGCGCTGAGCCGCACGTACCGCACGGTAAGCGCGCCCGACCCCGAAGCCTCTGGCCGCTGCTGCCCTTCGCCCTCCCGAGACGCTCCACACTCGTCGACCCGCGACTCCAACCCCCTTAAACCTCCCGACCTGGCAACTTGCAGGGGGATCTCCGGGCAACCCCTCTCTCCACGGCGGCCTCCGGCGCGGACCGTTAATTCTTTGTAGACGGTGAACTTGGTGAGAAACATTTACGAGCTCCGAAGGCGACCGGGCACCCATTGTTGGGCCTCAGGGTAGATCTTGGGCGCTTTGCTTCAGCGGTTGTCCCTGCGGTCTTGTCGGAAACGCCGACCGTCAGCCAACCTACTCTAACCGGTCCCCAGGGTTAAAGTGAATCGAATCACCGAATAGCAAATTAATTATTAGGACCTGGCTCTTCCTCTTCATGTAAATACTGTTTGTTTTGCTTGTCTTGAGTGGAGCCGTGAGAAGAATAGGACAATGAATTTCGAAAAAATAAATTATCTGAGGTCCAAGAAAAATTGTAAGTCAACACAAATAATAGGACTTGAAAGATCTGAGACAGGATGTGAAAGTTATATCGAAAGGAAGTTTCTGTGCAATAAGGCTAAATATGATAAAACACTAAAGCCACTGCTGATCTTGGGGATCAGGAAACGTATTTTTACTAACCTGGTACCAAGGCATATTGAGAATTCAGGGATATTGGGGGGAAGAGGGAGTCGTCTCATTGCCAGAATTCACGGCTGTTTTCTCCCTGGGAGAAGTAAATCTCTCTGGGGTGAAATTTGTGTAAATTTATTTCCCTTTTGATGGTTTGGGTAGTTCAGGGTTTACTGTATAATGACTTTAGTTTGAGTTCTGGGGAAGGCTTTCAGCAGTCTTAGGGTTGCGTTGGGAAAATAAGGATTTTATCAGTGCAGCTAGTGAAAGGTCTCTTTTGTCTTGCAGATGGAGGATAAAACAGTTTTTCACGAGGAATTCCTTCATTACCTTAAGTATGCCATGGTGGTCTATAAACGTGAACCAGTTGTGGAGAGGGTAATAGAATTTGCAGCGAAGTTTGTTACATCATTTCACCAGTCTGACGAGGAGGAGGATGAAGAGCAAGATGGTGGCATTTTGGATTATTTGTTTTCTTTTCTGTTAAAGGTATTATGGCAACTAGAACATTGGAGCGGTAATTGTAGAAAATTTTACTATATTAAAAGGGCCAATGGGAGTTTGTATATTTTAAGATTGAAATATCTGGTGAGAAAATGTCTGCTTTTTATAGGAAATTTTAGAACTTGTTAAGATTACAAGGTGGACCTTTAAAATAACTCCAGCATTAATTTTTTAATGACCTCCCTAAACCAGGTCTCATATATTTGTTTTAAGTCACTTCTGTATTTTAAAAGCAAAGTAAGAATTTCTACAAGGAGGAATGAATACGCTCTTGCAGTTTAGCAAACACTTTAGACTCTATATTTTGAGACTTTGTGTAATGTATTTTTAGTATGTGTATGACCAAGGTAGCATAGAATTCAAATGGTATGTGATTATTTAGTAAGGGTATGTAACTAAATTTTGATTGTTTCCATTTCAGTCTCATGAAGCAAACAGCAATGCAGTTAGATTTAGAGTGTGCCAGCTCATAAACAAGCTCTTGGGAAGTATGCCAGAAAACGCCCAGATTGATGATGATTTGTTTGATAAAATTAAGGAAGCCATGCTTATAAGATTGAAAGATAAAATTCCGAATGTGAGGTTACAGGCCGTTCTGGCTCTTTCACGACTTCAGGACCCCAAAGATGAGGAATGCTCCGTGTCTAATGGTGCGTGCAGCTACCTAAATGCTTTTTCAGTTTTGGTGACTTGGTTAACTAATCAGTAGGTGAACTTTTTATTGTGAGCTATGTATATGAAAGGAGACATATATACATATATATATATAAAATCGTATATATGTGATTTTTAAAAAACTCAAGGAGACACCACCCAAGTGTCAAAAACAGCCTCATCAGTAACTTTGGAGCCTGACTTAGGCCCCACTCCAGTTACGTCACTCCCACAGAGAGAATGGTTTTGGGTGAATTCTCTTATCTTTTTGTTCAAACTATTAACTACATGTACGTATCTCTAAAGTTCAGGTTTCCATATCATTTTGCATGTTATATGGATTATACTATATTTCTCTGGGCTCTCAACATTATTTCTAGCTGTAACATTCACCCATGTTGGTCTGTTTGTTTACTGTTTTGTAGCATTCTGTCTTATGAACATAATGCAATTTATTTCTAATTCTTATGAACCCTCTAGTTGTTTTCAGGTATTTTCCTCTTAAAAAACAATGTTGTTTCTATGAACTTATAAATGGTTTTTGGTGCACAGGTTAAAGGTTTTCTAGGGTATCTATGTGCATTCTGCTTTATTAAATAAGATACAAGTGTTCTGTAAAACAGTTTACCAATTAATATTCCTAATAAAAGTGCACACAAGTAACCCCGGCCTGGGTGGCTCATTGGCTGCAGCGTTGCCTGTTGCACCAAAAGGTTGCAAGTTGGATTCCCAATCAAGGCACATGCCAAGGCTGTGGGTTCAGTCCCTGGTGGGGCAGCATATGGGAGGCAGTCGATGTTTCTCTCTCTCCCCTCCCCTCCAATCTCTCGCCCCCTCTCCCTCCATCTCTCCCCTCTTCCCTCCCTCTCCCTCTCTTTCCACTTCTCTCCCTCCCTCCCTCTCTCTCATTCTCTCCCTCCTTCGCTTCCTTCCTCTCAGTCTAAAATCGATGAATATATGTCCTCGGGTGAGGATTCCAGGGTAAAAATGCATACAAGTCTTCATTGATCCATATCCTCTCCAATGTTGGGTATTGTTAGATTTAAAATTTTTTGTTTATCTGATTGTGTGGTGTATGTCATTGTTATGCATCTTTTTGGATATTTAACAGCCAGTTATATTTCCTCTATTATATAATGCTTGTTAATGTGTTCTGCCCATTTTCCTATTGGTTTATCTTATTGATTTATTGGAGTTCTTTATAATGAAAAGAAATTCTTGGGTTATGTGAATTGTAGATCTCTTCCTATTTTAGATGGCATATGGTTTCACTCTTTTTGGGATGTCTTTTGTGGGACAGAATTCCTAATGTCAAAATTATCAATGTCTTTACGATTTGCACTTTTTATCTTTTATTTTAAGAAATAAATACAAGAAATTTAAAAGAAATTAAATACAGGAATGGATTTTATTTCAGTAAAACCAGAAATTATTGCTTTTTAGAAGTCATTTTAAATCAAAATAGAAATGAGCCCTTTTTAAAGCCATATCAGCATTAAAATAAACTGCCTGCTACATTCTTTTCTATTTTGAAGAATAGCAGACGCATAATCTCAGTGATGAGTTTTCCATGGTCTTCAGGGCTGCTTGTTTTCGTTGTAGCCTTCCTGCCCGGTCCATTAGTAACTTCCCATTCTGTCCTTTTCAAGTGAGGTTGGCAGAAAAAGAATCTTCAGTTACAATTAAATGTGTAAGACCAAAAATGATACATTTTTAAATCCTTTTAAAGATGCTATGAAATATCACATCGTGGGCTATCTTATGACTATGGTTAAAGAAATAATGTTTCTTTAATGTGCTAAAACGTGTTGCTCTGTTTTTAGCGTATGCTACTATGATCGAAAATGATTCAAATCCTGAAGTCAGGCGGGCAGTGTTATCATGTATTGTGCCATCAGCAAAGACTTTGTCAAAAATTGTAGGACGCACCAGGGATGTGAAAGTGGCGGTCAGAAAGCAGGCTTATCAGGTAAATAAGTTCAATATTTTGTGTAGGTATATCCTTTAAAGTCAAAAAGCCATATTCTTAAAATATTTTTTAAAAATATTTGGGAAATAATAATGATTTC
Source organism: Micronycteris hirsuta (assembly GCA_004026765.1). Taxonomy (NCBI): domain Eukaryota; kingdom Metazoa; phylum Chordata; class Mammalia; order Chiroptera; family Phyllostomidae; genus Micronycteris; species Micronycteris hirsuta. The sequence continues at coordinate 79,393 of PVJI01004504.1, read as the reverse complement.
ATTAATAGAGATTTGTAATATGGAGAGTATAGGTAATTTAATATGTTACTAGATATTAATTTTTTTGTAGAATCTGAATAATTTTCTTAGGGGAAGGAGATAGTACTAGTTATGAAATATGTGAACTGTGTTGAGTTTAATGAGACCATCTTCTTTTTATTATTATTATCATCTCTTTAAGGTTTTAGCTGAGAAGGTTCATATGAGAACTATGTCCATTGCTCAGAGAGTAATGCTCCTTCAACAAGGTCTTAATGACAGATCAGGTAAGACAGACAACTTTATGTACAAAACTTTCGTCAATTTTGAGTTCAGATGTAAAAAGATTTAGGAAACAGGTGTCCTAAATTAAGTCAAGTAAGCCTGTTATTTCCACAGCCCATAGAAATTTATCTTGGTGTATTGTATAGAAAATGTTTCCTAAAGTTAAAGATCTTTATACTTAGAAGGAGCAGAGTTTGCTTCAGTTGTCCTGAGTTTTACAAATGGAGAAACCATAGCTTACAGCTATATAGTTAATTTATATTAGAAATAGAGCAATGATCTCTTTTTCAGCACTCTCTTTTATTAAAATGCTATCTCCTTTGTGTAGGGGGATCCCCCCAAAAACTGGAATTATCTTCTGAAGGGCGGGCCCTTGTTGTACAGGCTTCCCCTGCTAGGTGAGTGTTCTAGGAACCCACCTGTGTCAGTGCACCAGCTGGCGTTGTGAGAGGTTGTGTTCAGCTTCAGTGGGTTTTTTTCCTGAAGACTCCACACATTGGCCTATTTCATGACGGGCGATTGAGGAGTGCACCTGCCCACACCACACTGAGTGTTGAGCAATTTTTGACCAAAAACAGCGTAACTGCTGTGCCCCACCCTCCCTATTGACCCGATCTTGCCCCTATTGACTTTTTTTTGTTTCCGTGGATGAAAAAAGGCCTCAAAGGGAAACATTTTGCCAATGTGGTGGAGGTGAAACAAACAAACAAAAGGCAGGAGCACTTAAAAGGCATCAAAATTGAGTTTAAAAACTATTTTGAGCACTGGAAAAAACATCTTGATGGATGTATTGTATCAAATGGAGAGTACTTTGAAGGTGACTGAAGTTTAAACATGTAAGAATAAATAAATACAGAATTTTTTATAAATAAATTCCGGTTTTTGGGTCCCTCCCTTGTATATCTTGCTATGAATGTGTTTTGTGTGTTGGAGACAGCCATCAGGAATGGCCGTACTGGTATGATTTTCTTAGTCTTTTTTCTCTTATGTGAAAACTAGAGCATCTGCTTACAAGAATGATGAAGAATGATCTAGTTCACAGGTGGCAAACACAAGGCCCGCGGGCCGAATCCGGCCTCCACCTTGTTTTATCTGGCTGGGCACCTTGTTTCTTCCTGGTGGTAGTGCCAGGCTCTCGCTTAACTGTTAAGGAGCAGTTACATTTATACAGTCCTAAAGTTACATTCGGCCCTTAGAAGGCAACCGTGAGTCTGATGTGGCCCCCGGTGAAAATGAGTTTGACACCCCTGATCTAGTTTAAATTTCCAGTCCCTATGAAAAGGCTAAAATGGCTTAATTTTGCTGTAGCAAGAAAGCCTCAGTTTGAGAACATTAGTTGTCACAGGATTAATCATTAGGATGACTTGTAAAAACGAAGAATAAGGTTTGTTCAGTCATTATATGCTTGCGTGATTCACTACTACAAATAGCATCACATGTAATAGATGAAGTCAGTCAACCAGTGAAATAATAGGTGTTGTGCCGTCTAGACTAAGATGTGAAGCTCACTGCACCTGGAGAAGAAATGCAAGGTTGTGGTAGTGGTTGTGTACTTACTTCTGACCTTTTTCATCTTTATTTGGAAATGAGCATCATACTGATTTTTGCAATATCGTCGCACTTCTATTGTTTCGTTAGTGTGCTTTGTTCTGCCTCTTAGTCTCTTTCCATTTCTAGTGTAAAAATCGACTTTATGTTCAGACTGATCTGGTAAATTAATGAAAACAGACAAAATACAGGAAGTGGAAGCTAGAGAAAGCCTCTTGTTTACCTGTGTTTCAAATGACTTAACAGAAGCTGTGAAGCAAGCAGCGCAGAAGCACCTTCTCCAAGGCTGGCTCCGTTTTACTGAAGGGAATATATTGGAGCTGCTGCATCGGTTGGATGTGGAAAATTCTTCCGAAGTGGCTGTCTCTGTTCTCAATGCCTTATTTTCAGTGACTCCTCTTAATGACCTGGCAGAAATCTGTAAAAATAACAATGACAGGTATATAAGGTATTCATTGTAATTTGAATTGTACCGAAATGTGATTTTGATGAGCTCCTATAATGAAGGTTAGTTTCCTCCTCCCATTCCTTTAGATTGTATCAATACTTTTCATCTGTCCCTCTGATTTTTTTTTTAACTCAGGTGGATGTCATTTTTTCTTTTTTCTCCCTTGTGTAAGAACTCAGTACTTTATCAGACTACTTTAGCTGCATTTTTTTTGGTTTTGTTTTTTGTTACTTTGATTTTTCCATTAGCCTACGGTGGAAAGTTTGACAGCATGCATCCCTATAGTATGTTTGCTCCTTTGATTTATTTTTTTTTGGTCTAAAATTTTTTTTTTTTTTTTGTGGCTAACTTAACAACTTTGTAGTTTTTAAAAGATTGGTGGTTACAAATCTAGTTTGCTTCTCACTTCTGTTTTTCTGTTTAGTTCAAATTTTCAACTGCATATTAAGATCATGCTTTCTCTTATTTTCACCCATTTAAATGAAGGAAATTGGTTCCAATGGAAACACTAACTCCTGAAATTGCTTTGTATTGGCGTGCCCTTTGTGAATATTTGAAGTCAAAAGGAGATGAAGGTGAAGAATTTTTAGAGCAGATTTTGCCAGAGCCAGTGGTGTATGCTGAGTATTTACTGAGGTACAGTTTTTTCCTTCGGTTTGGAATGTACTTGCGTTGCTCCCTGTGTCAGTCTCTCAGTCTCCCCCCTCAACGACAGGCCTGGTTGGGAATGAGTTAAAAACCATGTTTTTGGACAGGTAGAGATAAATAGGTATGTACATCGAGTTTTTCTGAAGAAAGAGTAAAGTCAGTATGTTTAGGTACATTTCCTGAAAACTGTCAAACATTTCTCCATAAAGTTGATGATGTCTTACTCTGAAATTGGTTGGCAAACTTTTTCTAAGTGCCAGGTAGTAAAGATTTTAGAGTATGTGGGCCACACTATCTTCGTCACAATGAAGCAGTTCTACTGTGGAAATGCAAAACTGGCCAACGACAACATGTACTGCCTAAGTGCGACTGTTGATAAAACTTTTATTGATGCTAAAATTTGAATTTTGTTTAAGTTTTCACAGGTATATATTTACACACATAAACATTTCTCATATAAATATTTATTTCAAACTGCTATTTAAAAATGTAAGTATCTTAGCTTGGCAGCTATGGAGAAACAAGCAGTGGGCTGGATCTGGCGCATGGGCCATAGTTTTCCAACTGACAGGGCGGGTGTTTGTGGCCAGTTTTAGTTTTAATTAAAAATGGTACTATTTGGCTTTTTGTTTTTTTAATTTTTTTTCAAAACTGCCTTTTAAAAACAGTTACTGGAATTACTCTAATTTTTACCTATTTCACTTTAAAATTATGTAAGTGAAACACGAATGCATTCTTGTCAAAATTCCCATACATATGTATATAGAATAAAAATGTGAATTCCCTCTTTTATCTTCTAATTCCTCAATTTCATTGATTTCCTTGGAGTTAACAGCTAAACAATTTGGGGTGTATACTTTCATACCTTTCTCTACATTTGCATATACACATACTAAATACAGAGATGCTTTTTTAAATATAGCACACTATATACAATATTTTTAGCTACTGATGTTTGCGATCATTATATGTTGGTGTATATAAATCCGTCACAGCCTTAACAGTGTATTATTCCATAGTGTGTTGGTATCATTTAATTTACTACCCTGGTGCTGGGTATTTCGTTTACAGTTTTCACGGATGTTAAAGGCGTGTTAAACTTCCTCGTACATTTTTATGTATGTTTGGGATTTTGTGGGGTTGATTCCTAGAAGTGGAATTGCTGGGCCAAAGATTATATACATTTCGATAGATAGTGTGTCCATTTTTAACTCTCCTTTCAGTGTATTTCTAAAAGCTTGCCTATAATGTGAATTATGGTCCTGAATTTTCTTTGTATGAAATATACTGATCAGTATACTGAAATATACTGATGTATGAAATATTCTGATTTTGCTTATTAGAGTTTCACACATAAGTTAGGGAGCAAAGCTATAAATGCAATTGAATTTCATATGCAAAATGTTAAATTCAGGATAAATTTCTTAAAATGTGAGCAAATATGGAAACTCATAGCTTGACCTCATAATAACATTATGAAAAACATGTTAATCTACTAAGTGTTTTAATGGTAATTGTTTCAGATTTCAACACTTTTAAAAAAATTATTTATTTATTTATTTTTAGACAGAAGGGAAGGGAGGGAGAAAGAGAGGGAGAGAAACATCAATGTGTGGTTGCCTCTCATGTGGCCCCTACTGGGGACCTGGCCTGTGACCCAGGCATGTGCCCTGACTGGGAATCAAACCAGCGACCCTTTGGTTTGCAGCCTGTGCTCAATCCACTGAGTTACACTAGCCAGGGCCAGGTTTTAACACTTAGAGTGTTCATTCTAATGCTGTTTGGATCATGTTGAAATATTTTCAAAGAATGATTTGATATAATGCTTAGTAATATGTATTAATGTAAAAGTGGTAAATGCTTATAGAAGATAGAGAAGATATAAAAAAATGAGGAGATGTTAAATGTTTAAATAGCACAGAGGGGAGACCTCTCCTCAAGGACCACTTCACAAATTGATTAATTCTTAGTTAATATTGACATACAAAGTGTTTGATTCCTTATTCTTATATTTCTTTTGTCACTTAATCTGTGAGTTTTGAAATAACTTCAGTCAAGTTGTTTTTTCATTTATAGAGAGGAAAATTTAAAAGTTGTGTTTTAATTATTATTTAAAGAATACTTAAGAAATAGAATGATTTTCTTTTTGGAGCCATATCATTAGATAGGATTGCTGTACTCAGATACAGAAACAAAATTAAATGGAAAAATTCTTTCACGATAATCTCAAAAATATATTTTTACGCATTTTGTAGTGGGAAGAGTTAGTGGCTCAGAATTCTGATACGAAACAATTTTCTGTTATCTGAGGAATCAGGGATGTTAAATGAGTGATCACTTCATTATAATGAATATCTTTTAAATTGGTTAAAAAGATGATTTTATGGTGATTAAAATTGGTGGTTCCCTTTTAAGTTATACAGTTTAGGATTTGTTACATATTAATGAAAAAAACTACTGTTTGATACTATAGATTGTGCTAAAGCTGGGGTAAAGTAGGAAGTGATTCAGAGATGAATGATGGATTTTTAGCCTATTAGAAATCAGTAACTATTGATCTGTTGATTTTGATAAAAATTCGTTTTGTAGCTTTCCTTTAGTTTCCTGCTAGAGCCCAAAGGGCGGCTGATGCCCTCGAAGGTCCTTATCTCATGACCAGAGATTTATGAGATGAGTGAATTTATTCATCATACATAATTCTGCAGTTTCTGTAGCTTGATTTTTGTTGACATTTTAAAAATGACATTTTTCATCCTGATTGTTGTTTTTCATAGTCCAACCCAAAGGCACTTAGTTGTTTATGCTTAAATTCTTAATTCTTCTTTTAAGTAGCTCCCCCTACCACATACATTCACAAAAGGGAGATCTTCTGCAGGCTATTGAATATTTTCTAGGTGAGGACTGAAAGGTTTGCACTTGGGCAGTGACAGCAGGAATACAGGATAGCTGTTGGTGCTGTTCAGTAGTACTTGCACCAAAAGAAGGACAAAACAGAGATTAGTAGGGCCCCTAAGCAAGGACAATACAAAATCATGAAGTGATCTATGTTTTTTAGTTTTTTTAAAGGTCATTGTGTTCATGGATTACTTGTGTAATTCCTATTATTACTACTATTTTAAAATTTTTTAAATGTTTTAATCTTCACCCTAGGATATGTTGATTTTAGAGAGAGAGAGAGGAAGGAAGGAGGAGAGACACAGAGAAAGAAACATCAGTGTGAGAGAGCAACAGGAGATTGCATCAGTGTTGCTCTGTCCCATTGATGTGAGAGAGAAATATCTATCCGTTGCCTCCCATATGTGTCCTGACCGGGAATTGAACCCACTATCTGATGCTCCAACTTATTGGGCCACCTGGCCAGGGCACTACTATTCTTTTAAACAAAATGATGGTTAATTAGGGATGATGATGGAAGACTAGCTCTTTATGAAATTGGATTTTGGAGAAGAGATTCAGAACTTTATCATTGAGAATACTAGTGACATATGCTAATATAATATTGAATATCAACTGTAATAGAAAAATAAAGAAACATAAGAATACTAGTGACAATAAAATAATGATCACTTTGAGAGATATAAATATGTACCTTTTAAAGATTTCCCATAGGAAATTTGAATCTTCAATGAAAATGAAAATACATTTTCCAAATTCTTTTGATTCAAGTCAATAAGTTTCTTTACAGAAAAGTTCATAACGATAGTGGAGAATTTACTCTTTAGACCAAATTAGTATCATGGTATAAACATCCATATATTTATATTAATGTGAACCGAAGAAAGAAAAAACCTTTTCTGACCTAATGGGGAGCTGTTTAATGTTTTTTAACACATTCTTCACTTTATTAATTCTTCTTGTTTTAGTTATATTCAGAGCATTCCAGCTGTTAATGATGAACAAAGAAATGACTTTGCCTTCTTTGGACATTTGATGACAAAAGAGTTCATAGGTCAGCAATTGATTCTAATTATCAAGTGTTTGGATACCAGTGAAGAAGGAGGAAGGTATGTCTAAATGTTAACTTCAGTTCTAATTTGTTCTTCTAATCCTGTATTGAAATACAGTCTTGTTACCATATAATTAAATATACAGGGATGGACAAGAGGTTTGCATGGAAAATAATACAATAATAAATAATACAAGAATAAACTCTATTTTGCATATTCACAACTGCAAACCAACAGAGCTTTCTAACATGTTGTAAAGAGTATTCTCTTTCTTATACATGTAATATATATAACAGGAAATATGCCCTTTCTTCCCTTCTTCCCCCATACATGTGAGCGTGTGTGTGTGTATAAAAATATATATGCGGTCTTAATTCGTTTTCTTCATAACAGATCAATGAAATTGCAGGTTTATGCTTTAAAATCTATCTTTATGACAGCGGGCTAGTAATACTATCTAAGATTCACTTCTGGTATTTTGTCACTTCATCACGTTAATTTATGGAAGATTGTAAGATTATTTATAAAAATTATATTTTTTCCCAGAACATGAACGTTTGACCTAAAATCTGTACATATAGTTTGTACCTACAGTGATAAATATAAAATGGAATGAAGACAAATGTGTTTCATCTGCAGAGTAGGTGAAGTGTTAGAGGGAACGTGTGTTTCTACTGTCACGTCTGAGATAAAGTGGTTTTTTTGAACACAGGAAACGACTGCTGGCTATTTTGCAGGAGATTCTTACCCTGCCCACAACCCCAATGTCCCTGGTCTCTCTTCTTGTGGAGAGACTGCTCCATGTCGTCACGGATGATAATAAGAGAACACAAATCGTGAGTGATTTTCTTTGTCGGTCAATGAGTGAGGATGTTCTTAGTTTCTTTTCAGTGCTTTTCACTTTATCTTTAACGGCTTTTGTTTTAATTTTGTCTCTCTATCAAGTTTTTAAACTTAAATCCAAATCTCTCAGACACACACACTTTTCAAAAAATATCTCCTCCTAAGAACTCATGGACATGGACAACAGTGTGGTGATTGCAGGAGGGAGCGGTGGAAGAATGTATAAGGGGGGTGGTGGAAGGATGTATAAGGGGTGGGTGGTGGTGGAAGAATGTATAAGGGGGATCAATGGTAATGAAAAACAAAATACAATAAAAAATAAACTATTAAAAAAGAATAAACTCAATTGACAGGATAATATATTGTTGCTGTGATTAAAAAAGAATCATCTACTCTTAGCGTACTTACTATTGTATCAATTGGAAACGGAGCGGGTTAGGAAAGAGGTGACATCGGGCATTTGTCCGTAGAGTGAGACCTGGCTCAAGTCATACATACCTGGGTTCGAATCCCCGCTGGCACATTACGGCTTTGTGATTTGGGGCAAGTTATTTAATTTTGATTTGTTTTTCATCTGCAAAATAAGAATAACAATAAAACCTACCTTTCATTGTTCAATGAAATAATGTTCATAAACCGCTTTGTAAATACAGAAATAAATGTACTATAGTACATTTTACCATTGCCAAGTGTTACTCTCTCTGGGGTAGTCAAAAAAGACAGACCCGTATCATTACTTTTCATGAAGTCATGCCATCGCAGGGTTGAGAGTTAATTCAGAGGTTGTCTTTTCCAGCCCCTCCTTGTGTACACACACTTACACATAAACCCCACCTACAGCACTCCCTGTGAGTGGTTATCCAGGTCCACGTGAGTACCCTCCTCTGGGGTGCAGCCTTTTCTTGAATCTGCCAACTCTAGTGGCTCTGAAAGGAAGGTCTTCAGTTGTGCTGCCGTTATTTATGCATCGTATATCCAAAGGAACAATAAATGAGTATTCTGTTTTTTATGTTTGGCTCCCATGGAGCTGAACAAGGGAGGGAGGTACGGATTTTAGGCAGAGAAGAAAACTTATCTTCAATATCTATGTGCCTGTTATCTTCCCATAATCTTAAGAGTTTTTAGTCAAGCTATATTGTTTGGCCATTTTTTTTTTTCTAAAATTGTCTAGCAAAGAGGATGTGTACCATTTTTACTTGTATATTTTGCTCTATTTTTCATGAGATTGTGGGTGCTAATTGGAGTTTTATGTAGCAGTTTGATGTCACTTTCTGACGTAGAACATGTGTTAAAGCGTGTTACTCTGAATTGTAACTTTACTTTCAGGTTTCAGAAATTATTTCAGAGCTTCGGGCACCCATTGTTACTGAGGCTGTTAAAAATGATCCAGCTGATGCAAGAAAGAAAGAACTCAAGGTAAGTCTCTTCTAAATTAAAGAAAGACCTGAACCTCCTCTGGTCGTGCAAGTCGTTTATTCCCTCTTGCCGTACGTGTTCAGAGCTGTTCTCACAAGGTCGAATCACTGGTTAACTGTTAAACTGTGAGAGTATCTAAAACGGCACCAGATCACGTCGGTCTGAAAGATGGGCAGGCCTCTGTTTCAGGAAGACGACAGCTTTGTCTGTGCCTGGCTGGGGAACTTCTGGGGCACGGAGATGTTCAATTGTACTCCTCAGTTTGCTGCAGGTTTTTGTGTTAATACTTCTATTTGGTATTTATACAAACAATTTATATCTTTTCTAGATGGCTGAAATAAAAGTTAAACTTATTGAGGCAAAAGAAGCGTTGGAAAATTGCATTGCCTTACAGGATTTTAATCTAGCATCAGAATTAAAGGAAGAAATAAAAGCATTAGAAGATGCCAGAGCAAACCTATTGAAAGAGACAGAGCAGCTTGAAATTAAAGATGTCCATGGAGAAAAGGTACAGGTAACTTCTTTATAACAAATTTCAGCGGTTATTTATCTCAACTAAACCTTGTTTTCTTAACTCAGAGAGCTGCCAGAATATATTTACTGTGGAGGGATTTTTAACAGTACTGTGAATTAATATGAAAATATTTTTTGCCCTCTTCGTCCTTTCTATTTTAGAGCTTCGAAGGCCTTAATTAATTAACTTTAATTATTGTAGCTAAGACTTTATTTGCTCTCTTCAGTGCTAATCCCTGGAATCTAAAGTCTTCTTTGCTTTCCAGTGGTTTCCTTTTGGTTGGGTTATTTTGTTTATTTGTTTGTCTTGAATGGCTCAGGGAAGGAAAGGGCACCTGTCTCTTTATTTACCTTTTCCTCGTTTGTGGAAGACTCATGATCTTTCCGTGTCAGTGGTAACCACACCATTTTACATGTGCGTTTTAAAGCTCACCTAAGCCACGCATCACGTAACAGGGATAAATTCTGAGAAATGTGTGGTGATTTTGCCATTGTGCAAATCTCACTTACACACACCTAGATGGCATGGCCTACTGCACACCGAGGCTGTGGGGACAGCCCACTGCTCCGAGGCCACAAGCCTGTGCAACATGGGGCTGCACTGGAGACTCTAGACAATTCTAATACAGTGGTCAGCACTGGCGTGTCTACACATAGTAAAGGTACAGTAGAAATGCAGCGTAAAAGATAGTGTGTGTGTGCGCGCGTGCGCTCTTGCACAGATTTGGAGGGGCAGGGGCTGTGGAGGGAGGTGCCACCTGAGGGAGAGTGCACCTCAGGTGGAGGGAGTGAGGGAATGAAGAAAAGGGAAGGGCAGATATTGAAAGAGGCAGAGATAAAGCTTGAGGCCAGAAATAATAAAAGGGAGAAGGGTGGAGAGCGAGCAGTAGCGAGAGAGCAACGAGATAGAAACAGGACCAGGAGGAAAAGGAGCTAGAGACGGGAAGGGAGTCAGTGCGCTGGGGTGCCCGCAGGCAGGGCCGGCTCCCAGGCCCCTCCGCCCCACCCCCCTTGCCAAGCCCTGGCGCAGCCCCTGGCTGGTGCACAGCGAGTAGACAGCCTGCCGAGCCTCCGAAACCACCCAAAGCTAGCAGAAACCTGAGCACCTAGTCAGGTCCAGCCTTTCCTTTCCACATCACAGACAAACTGCTTATAATCCACTACAATTCTACGGGACCCCTGGGGTGCACATGGTCCATCACCGACCGAACCTTACGTGGTGTGTGACTGTACTTTTGTTTTTAGAAAAAGCTAAGTAGCTTGGTTTTCAGTGAAATGTAAAGTTTTGTATCTAGCAACATTTAAAGCTAAGTTTCAGCGGTCTTTTTTCAACTTAGTAGTATTGGACAAACTAGTTTTATTTTAACATCCATCACTATGCTATGTGATATTAACTTAATTTGGGAGGTCTTTTAAGATCTTACCTTTTGTAGTGAACATTTATCATTGTACTTTTGGTTTGGAAAGTGCCGATTAGCATATTCTCAGGAGACCGTGCTGACGAGCGAAGAGTTAGCGGACGGGAGCGCTCTGTAAGTTACGTCCTAGAGCTCTTAGCCACGGACACCCCGTCGCACACCCCACCTTCCCAATGAGTATGCTGAATTTTATTTTCCAGGCTAGTAGCTTGTTTCTTTTGTTTGACAAAGTCTGTGGATCATTATAGGCTCTTATATTTGAGGAGCAAATTTAAATGAAAAAATATATTGTATCAAAAACTGAAAAACCATATAAAATGCGGGTCTAAGTTAGGAAAATATTAACAAAGGCAGTCTACCATGATTCATATCATCTGTGTAACTTGACTTGCTTTGACGATTTCCACGCTCATTTTTCCTAATTTAGGTTATAATTATGGAACAATGACAGCATAACATGATGAATGCTATGGTCAGGGAAGCACAGGGTTCCATGCACAGTGCAGCGGTTTCCCCTCTTACCTGTCCCGCCCAGGGGGCGTTGTGGGCTTCCCCAGAGGAAAAGATGTTTTAACTTGTATTTGAATAAAAATAACATAAGCAGGATGCTTTTTCTGTGGTAGTCACCGCTTCAGGCACTTCACAAGTGGGAGTGCATCTGATTCTCACGATAATCTTTATGCTATTGGTACTATTATTCTCACACTATAAAGGGCAGGTCACTCGCCCAAAGTCACACAGATAGTAAATGGCGGAGGCAGAACTCAAATGCAGGCAGGTGGCTTTAGTTTGTGCTTTTAGTTCACCCTGTGTTGTCTCTGCAGTGAATCATCAAGGGGATGTTGTAGGCAGATGGAGCGATATGTGTGAAGGCTCAGAAGTGAAAGAGCATCTTGTGTTTAAAAACTTCAGGTCCACATGTCTAGAGAATCGAGGGGGAGAGGTAAGAGAAATTTGGGGATGGGAATTAAGGGTCAGTTCATGCAAGGCCTTGTAAAAGCAATAATTAAAAGTTTGTGCTACCCAAGGATCATGGCGGACCCCTAGAGGGTTTTCGGTGGTAGGATGGATGAGTGTCATGTCTTAGGAAGGTCACTGTTGTTCAGGACATGGACTGCAGTGTGTCGAAGCCTAGGCAGGCATGCTTGCTGGCAGACTTAGGGTAATGTTGGCTCGCAGTGGTTGCAGTCTGAATGAGGTGATGTGGGGGATACGGAAAGAAGTGGTAGATTGGAGAAATACTTAGGAATTAGTAAGAGGGAGAAGAGCGAGTCAAGAATGTTTGCTGTGTGCTGGTCTTTTGGTTTGGATGGCTGGGTAGATGGCAGTGATATTATGGAGCTAACACACAAGGAGGAGGGACTTGGGAAATGATGAGTTAGCTCCCTTTTGGACATTTTGAGTTTGAGAAGCTCGTGGAACGTAGAGGAGGAAATGTCTTCTAGCAGGTGAGTATAAGAACCTGCACCTCAGAACACCGGCGGGCTGGCTCACGGATGACACGGGAAGGTGCGCGGCTGCATGTGATCGCCCAGGGAGTGTCAGAGAGGCCCTGTGCCGGGAAGGACAAGGGGGGATGGGGGGTAGATGGTAATGGGAAAACAATAATAAAAAAACCCTGAGAAGGCAAGCACTTAAGGAATGGGCAGAAGGCATTCTTACTGATGCTGAATATTTTTGTGTGTCGTTTTAGGATGATGCCGAGACGCTCCAGAAGTGTCTCATCTTGTGTTACGAGCTGCTGAAGCACATTTCCACCTCAGCAGGGCTAAGTGCAACCGTGAATGGCATCATTGAGTCTTTGGTATGTTGGTGGCCTTTGAAGCTTGCTTTAGTGCACTCCTTCCTCATTTTATAGGTAACATGTGCCTTGGGTTCAAAAGAATGAAAAGAGGACTATTTTAAATGTCTGAAAAATATGAATGGTAATAAAAATTCAGTGGCTGCAATCATATGGTGAGGATTAAATCAAGACAGTTCATATAAAAGACCTGGTATATAGTTACTCCTTTAAAAATTTTGAAAAAAATTATTTTATGCTGGAAGAGATGCAGACTATCTTTATTCTTTGAGTAGGAAGAGGAAATAATGCAGGAATACTTAAGTACTGGAATCTTGCTATATAGGAAGAGATAAAAGATACCTTATGAGCAATGTGAGAGGAGTTTGTTTATTACCGGGTGTTTAAAAGGGTTACTGAGTAACCCTTTATCGGTAAGCTCCATTTTAGTGGGAGAACCTACGATGTCGAGGGGAGACTGCACAAAATTGAATGGTCATAATGATTTTAAGTGTATAAAAATGACCTGTGTTTAAAGATTGAAAGAGACTATATATAGAGGGATGTGAGTAAGGCATTTGGATGAAGAAGTTAAATTTTGTTTTTAATGAAATTAGTATTCTTTAAAGAAAAATCATAAATTAATTGAACAAATATTTATTGTCCGTCTCCTATGTGCTAAATACAAGGGATAGCATGTACATGGCATACAAACATACACAGACTCTCTCACGGACCTTCCGGTCAGGGGAGGGAGGGAGCAGTCAGATAAAAAGTGGACGCTTATGCCACTGATGATCACCGTGGATGAGAACTATATAATCAATCATGTGAGAACTTACAGCACTGGAATTTGATGTGTTCGTGGACAGTGACCTTGGTCTGGTATCTGAGTAGACATTAACTATGTGAAGAAGGAGGGAAGAATGCTCTAGACCTGCTCTCCAGTACAGTAGCCACTAGCCATGTGTCCCTGTTAAAAACTAGACCAGACCGAGAGGGGCTGGAAGTACGAAAATGCATTGGTTTTGAAGAGTTAGTACAAACAACAGAATGTAAATTATCTAAATTTTTAAATATTGATTACACGATGCATGATAACATTTGGGTTATATTAGGTAAATTAAACATACTAAGATCAGTTTCACACGTTTTTACTTTAATGTGGCTCCTAGAAAATTAAAAATGACATAAGTGGCTTGCACTGCGTTTCTGTTGGACAGCACTGGCTGGGAGGCTTCACAGTCAGACGACTGAATGAGCAGAGAGCAGGGGGTGGCGTGACACGGGGTGATTCTGGGGAAGAGCACATGGTGAGACATGTTACGTGTCACATCGGAAGAGTTTCATCTTTGACCTGTGAGCGTTGGGGAAGCCACTGGGGAAGTGTCAGCAGGGGGCGGGGCAGGTGTCTCAGGGTCAGACCGTTTCACTCTGGCTGCAGTCCTCTGTTACAGCAATTTAATATTTACCCGTTCAACTGGAAATTGACTTCTTTGAGTTAATAGACAATATGGAAATGTAGATCTGTAAAATCATACCGAAATTATTTTGACCATGATTTTAATATACTGTTATAAATTTCTTGTCCAGTAAAAATTGTTATAATTTTTGATTCATTTCAGATTCTTCCTGGAATAATAAGTGTTCATCCTGTAGTAAGAAATCTGGCTATTTTATGCTTGGGATGCTGTGGTCTACAGAATCGGAATTTTGCAAGTAAACACTTTGTATTACTGTTGCAGGTAAGATTTATCTTGTGACAAAATCTTGATTGTTTTTCCTAAAATACTCAAAATCTGTGGTGATAATGCTAGTACTCTAAATTTAATCTATTCCAGAGCTTATTGAAGATGATGATGATCATGGATGACTTTTAGAGACTCAATTTTTAGGTTTTGATTTCTTTCTTATTCAAACACTTGTGTAGAAAAGGGATGAAATATCAATTCTTTGAGGTATTTAAAAAAATTTTTTCTTTTAAAGATTTTATTTATTTATTTTCAGAGAGAGGAGAAGGAAGAGAGAAAGAGCAATGTATGGTTGCCTATCACATGGCCCTCATTGGGGACCTGGCCCGCAACCCAGGCATCTGCCCCGACTGGGAATCGAACCAGGACCCTCTGGTTCCCAGCCCGCGCTAAATCCACTGAGCTACACCAGCTGGGCCTAAAATTCTTTTTTTTTAAAGATTTTATTTATTTATTTTTAGAGGCTGGAGAAGGGAGGGTGAAAGAGAGGGAGAGAAACATCAATGTGTGGTTGTCTCTCATGCGCCCCCCACTAGGAACCTGGCCTGCAACCCAGGCATGTGCCCTGGCGGGAAATAAAACCAGCGACCTTTTGGTCTGCAGGTTGGCACTCAGTCCGCTGAGCCACATCAGCCAGGACTATTTAAGGTATTTTTTTTTTTTTTTTAATAAATTTTTTTTTTTAAGATTTTATTTATTCGCCCTGGCTGGTGTAGCTCAGTGGATTGAGCGCGGGCTGGGAACCAAAGCATCCCAGGTTCGATTCCCAGTCGGGGCACATGCCTGGGTTGCAGGCCAGGTGCCCAGTGAGGGCCATGTGAGGAGCAACCATACATTGCTGTTTCTCTCCCTCTCTGTCTCCCTCCCTTCCCCTCTCTCTAAAAATAAATAAAATCTTAAAAAAAAAAAAAAAAGATTTTATTTATTTATTTTTAGAGAGAGGGGAAGGGAGGGAGAAAGAGGGAGAGAAACATCAATGTGTGGTTGCCTCTCACATGGCCCTCACTGGGGACCTGGCCTGCAACCCAGGCATGTGCCCCAGCTGGGAATCGAACCAGGACCGTTTGGTTCCCAGCCCGTGCTCAATCCACTGAGCTACACCAGCCAGGGCCTATTTAAGGTATTTTTAAAATTAATTGTACAGTAAATACTTACTGAGTGCATATTTTGTGCTCAGCATTATTTAGGTTTAGAAAAAAATAAGGAGATTACATTTTAGAAGAAGAAAACACAGTGAAAAATAAACAGTGTATAGTACAGTAGGTATCAGTGACCCTGCTAGTAATTCTTTAATGGAGTCTTGTTTATTGTTGTCAAATGTATTAGCTTTTAAGTGCCTAGGAAATAAAATTCTACATTTTCAGAGAGGTTTTGCTAAGAAATTAGAATGGGAAATTTTCCACTTCAGTTTCCTGACTTTCTAGTTTGGGGTCTGGAAGTGCTAAAATGACTCTGGTCATTACCTTTCTTCTCTTTTTTTTACATTTTTAGAAAAAAATAAATTTATTGAGGTGACAGGGGTTAATAAAATTATACAGGTTTCAAATGTACAATTCCGATACATCACTGTGTATCAGATCTTCCCAAAGTCAGATCTTCCCTCACCACGCATTTGATCCCCGTCACCCCTTACTGCCCCTCCACCTGTCCTCCCTCAGGAAACCCTAATCACCGTTGCGTCTATGATTTTTCGTTTGTTTGTTTTTCTTGTTCATTTGTTGCTTTCAGTTTTATATCCCACATATGAGTGAAGTCATACTGTTTTTGACTTTTTCTTTCTGACTTCGCTTAAGCATGATAGTCTCGAGATCTGTCCATGTTGCTGCAAATGGCAATATTTCATCTCTTCTTATGGCTGAGTAGTAGTTTATTGTATGTATGCACCACATCTTCTTTATTAAGTCCTCTATTGAAGGACACTTTGGTTGTTTCCATGTCTTGGCCACTGTGGGTAGTACTGCAATGAACAAAGGGGTGCATATATCTTTAGAGATAAATGTTTTCAAATTTTTCGGGTAGATACCCCGAAGAGAGGTTGCCTTTTTTTTTTTTAGGTGGAAGAAAAATCTTAGTAGAACATTTGGTCGTGAAAGGTTCGTTTATGTCTAACCTACTAAGTAGTTCCTTTTGGCTCTAAAAATGAGGTAAGACATTCATTAAGATGTCCTGTATACCATTATGAATGCTGCTGAAACATTGTAAGTTTTTGTAGTCAGGTTGGAACTCTGACAGGGGAGATTGGAGGTGGACAGTTATATAAAACAAAAGGAATATGATAGAAGTCTTTCAAAAGATATTTCAGTTCACTTGACCTTTAAGGAGGAAATGTGAATTTCGATGCTTTTAATTTCAGCCAACATAATATCAGTAACAATATGTGGTTTGGTCATTCCAGACAGAAGAAATGCAGTGTGAAGTTAGTGCTCAGGAGTGTCCCGCAGCATGTGGGAGGGGCTTAACTCTACGTCATCCCCCACTCGGGGGACTGAGCACAGGAGCCTGGATGCTATGTGCTCCTGTGTGATCTTCTGTAGCGTAAAGGGAGTGTCTGGAGCAAGCTGATGTGAAAGATCAATGACTGTTTCTCATCAGGACCGTTCCGCAGCTTTACCCTCTTTAATATCAAACCAGTCGAAGAGTCCCCTGGGCATGGAATTAAAGTTTACCCTATTTTTTTTTTTTTTTTTTCTTTTTTTTTTTTTTTAGTTTAAACAGCTTTTACCTCTACACTTACTTTTTTCAGAGGCTCACTATTAAGACTTGTCTGAATAAAATAAGTATGTAAATTTTTTGAAGTAAAAATGTTATTATGTTGTGAATGATAGATTCAAATGAAGTAAAAAGAGTGAAATTTGCCTTGGCTGGTGTGGCTCAGTGGATTGAGCACAGGCTGAGAACCAAAGGGTCACCAGTTCGATTCCCAGTCAGGGCACATGCCTGGGTTGCGGGCCAGGTCCCCAGTGGGGGCCATGTGAGAGGCAGCCACACATTGATGTTTCTCTCCCTCTCTTTCTCCCTCCCTTCCCTTCTGTCTAAAAATAAATAAAATCTTTTAAAAAAAAAAAGTGAAATTTTATTCATTCTAAAGGTGAATCTGTATAGCCAAGTAGTTTATCACTTACCAAAACTTAAGAGCATTAAAGAACATATAGTACATTTCTTTATAATGGAAATAATCAGCTCTGTTTTATCACAGTTTTGAAACTTGGTATGTAGGAATTCGGTTTTCTTATATCAGGGTAGACTCAAATTGCTGGGCCTTCTGGCTCAACCCCTTTTATAAAGGAGTCCAGTCCAGTTCATTGAAAACTGAATTCACTGTTAATGAAATCTGAATATTGAGCTAATACAAGAAAAATTTATCCTTAATGAAACTTGATAACCTAGAAGAGTATTGATTTTTCTAATTAATGCTTTTTATTGGTTAGAATATTTTTTTGTCTTGATAGATAACTCAAAAATAATTTCAATATTAATTGACCAGGTTTTCTAAATCTTAAAAAATTAAACAATAATATCATCATTGAACATATTTACTTTTTAATTTTATTTATTTATGTATTCATTTATTTATTATTTTTGTAGGAAATGTTTATGACTTTATTTGAGTCAAACAGAATATGCCCAGGCACAGTAGCTGCTCCCGGGGGCAAGATGTCCACCCATATTTCCTTACTTTAGACGAGATCAGGCACGTTCAGGGGGTGTGGCCATAGACCATATTTACTTTTTTTAAATAAAAGCAACATATATTTCAGCCTGATACTAGTTTCAGACTATTTTTTGACTAAACATGAACTTTTCCTGAAGGAAATATAACTCTAAATGTTATAGTGTAAATAAACATAAATAACAACTAGAAATGGAGATTTTAATTATTTTAAAAAATGTTATTTTATGTAGGCTTGACACTATTATGAAATTAGACTAAGAAAATAATTTTATGCAGCATAATAATTGAAAGCTTACTGAATTTACTATTTTTGTTGTGGGTGTTTCAATTCAGGTTTTGCAAATTGATGATGTGACACTCAAAATAAGTGCTTTAAAGGCAATCTTTGACCAACTGATGACATTTGGGATTGAACCGTTTACAACTAAAACCACAGCTGCTCAAAGCGAAGGTGCAGAAATAAACGCTGGCGACGAACAGGAGTCAAAGGAAGCTGAAGAAGTGACTGCTACGGCCAAGAGTGTGCTGAAGCTGCTTTCCGACTTCTTAGACAGTGAGGTGAGACATGGGCTCGGCCCTGTTATTCTGAAATGTCATTTTCAGCGTGTACATTTATGCTCTTTGATTTTTAGGCTCAAGTTTAAACTTGGCCAACATTTTAAAATTTTACCTTTTCAATATCCTAATTAGATTCTTTCACTTTCAGTATACCTAATTTGTCCCTATCAAATTGCATGTTCAGAGAATTGAAGTGTAAGCAAAAATGAAATGATTATTGGAAAGGGTTGCTATCATTTTTTCATTTCTTTCTCTATCTTTGTGATTTATGACTTAAAATATTTTTCCCCCACGAGTCTTAAGAAATAAAGTAATTTTACACTGGGTGGCTGGAAGTCCTAAGATAGGGAATGGGATTGCTTCTCTTTTCTTAGGTACACTTGAACTACATTTTCTAACATACATAAACATTAAATTAAAAGTTTTTATATATTTTTTTTAACTGAGGTAAAATGACATAATGTGAACTAACAGTTGTAAAGTGAACACTGTATTGGGATTTAGTACATTTACAATGTAGTATAAGCACTGCCTCTGATTTTTAAGAACATGTCCATGATCCCAAAAGGAAAGTTAACCCGCTAAGCAGTTGCTCTCTGATTCCTTCCTGCCAGGCCGAGACAACCACCGGTCTGCGTCCCGCATGTACAGGTTGAACTGTTCTGGCAAGTTCATGTACATGGAGCTGTACAGTGTGTGACTCGTGTCTTTCTTCCCTGTAGCTGGGCTTTGAGGGTCATCCTGCTGTCGCTTGTCCCAGTGCTTCGTTCCCGCTTGTGGCGGCACAGTGTCCCATTTACTGCCACGGTTTATTTAGCTCTTCGCCCGTGGAGGATATTGGGGCTGTTTCTGCCTCTTGGCTACCCTGAGTAGATAGTGCTGCTCTGAGCTTGCATTTGAGTACCCATTCTTTTGGGCATATTTTTAGGAAAGGGATCACTGGGTCTTATGGGAAATTTTTTTTTTCTTAGGATTCCCCCCTAATCTAGTTAATTAGCATGTCCAACACCTTTATTTTTTAATGAGAAAATTTAAGTTCTACTCTCTTAGCCAATTTCAGTTATACAATACAGTGTTATTAACCATAGTCGCCGTGTTTTACACTAGGTATCCAGAACTTGCTCATTTTCTTAAGGTGTACCAGAACTTATTCACCTTGTAACTGAACATTTGTATACTTTTGCCAACCTCTCCATAATTCCCTCACCCTCCAAGCTGTGACAACCACTCTTCTGCTCTGTTTCTGAGTTTGACTCTATTTATTTATTTGTTTAAGATGCCACATATAAATGACACCGTGCAGTAGTTGTCTTCATCTGGCTATTTCACTTAACAGAATGTCCTTTGAGTCTTTCTATGTTGTTGCAAATGGCAAGATTACCGTCTTTTTTTTATGGCTGAAAAACATTCTGTTATACATTTAGGTATATACATATATATCTATACATCAATGCAAAAGGGTTCCTGTTCTTCATAACCTCACCAACACTTGTTAATTTTTGTCTTTTTGATGATGGCCATTCTCACAGGTGTGAGGGAGTAGCTCTTTGTGGTTTTGATTTATATTTCCCTGATGATTTCTGATGTTGAGCACCTTTTCATGCACCTGTTGGCCATTTGTGTGTCTTTGAAAAAATGTCTATTCAGTATCATTGCTCCTTTAAAATTTATTTTTGTTTATTGATTTGAGAGAGAGAGAGCGCAACTTGTCGTTCCACTTACTCATGCATACGTTGGTAGCTTCTGTATGTGTCCTGGTGGGGGATGAAACCTACAACCATCGGTGTATCCAGACGATGCTCTAACCAACTGAGCCCTCTGCCAGTTTTTTCAATCGGATTTTTTTTTTTTTTTTTGCTATCAGTTCATTGAGTTCTTTACACATTTTGGATATTAACCTTTGAGTTCTTTACACATTTTGGATATTAACCTTATATTGGATATGTAATTTGCAAATATTTTCCCTATTTCATAGGTTGTCTTCATTTTATTGATGGTTTCCTTTGCTGTACAGAAGCTTTTTGGTTTGATGTAGTCCCACTTGTTTTACATTTGTTTTTTTTGCTTTCGGGGTCAAATCAAGAAATCTTCATGAAGACCTATGTCAAGGAGCGTATCCCTCTGTTTTCTTCTAGAAGATTTTTGGTTTTCTATGATTTCTTTCTTTAAATCATTGAGGATCTGCAGAACTGTTTCCACAGCAGCTGAACTATTTTATATTTCTACCAACAATGTACATGAGTTCCAGTTTTTCCACATCCTTATCAACACATTATTTTCCATTTAAAAAAGCTTTAGCCATTTTACTAAAGTTGTACCTCATTGTGGTTTTGAATTGTATTTTCCTCATGACTAATAATGAACATCTTTATGTACTCGTTGGTTATTTGTGTGTCCTGTTTGGAGAAATGTCTATTCAAGTCCTTTGTCCATTTGTAAGTTAGGTTGTCCTTTTGTATACTGGGTAGTAGATCCTTATCAGATAAATATGATAAGTGAATATTTTTTCTTATAGGTTGTCTTTTTACTTTTTGAATAATACCCTTAGGTATGTAAAAACTTAACAGTTTTGATGAAGACTATTTTCCTTTCCCTTTTGTAGTGTCACGTCTGGTGCTTTTGGTGTCATATCTATGAACACATTGCCAAATCCAAAGTCTGAGGGTTTATTCCTATGTTTTATCTTAAGAGTTTAACTCCTTTAGCTTTTATATCTAAGCTGTTGATGCCAGTGTGAGTTAATATTTGTGCACGGTGTGAGGTGGAGGTTCACCTTCATCGTTTTGCCTGTGGACATGCAGTTGTCTCACTCAGCACCGTTGTTGAGAGTCAGTTGAGCATGAACGTATGAGTTTATTTCTGGACTCTCAATTCTGTTCCTTTGCTTATGTTTATACCAGACTGTTTTGATTAACTTCATAGTAAGCTTTGAAATTGGGGAGTTGAGTTCTCCAATTTTGTTCTTCATGTTCAGCATTGTTTTGGCTATTTGGGGTCCCCTGTAATTCCTTATGCATTTGAGGATTGGCTTTTCCATTTCTGCTAAAAAGTCCATTGGAATTTTGATGGGAATTGTGTTGAATGTGTAGATCACATTGGGTAGCATTGAAATCTGAACAATGTTAAGTTTTTTAACCCCAACTTGACCTCTTATCATTTTCTTAGGTCATCTTTAATTTGTCAGGAATGTTTTATATACTTCAGGGTACAAGTCTGTTACTTTTTTGGTTAAATTTAGTCATCTGTATTTTATTTTTGGACACTATTGTAAAAGGAATTGTTTTCTTAAAATTCTTTTTGGATTCTTTGTTGATGTTGAATAGAAATTCAACTTTGGTGTGCTGATTTGATTTTGTAACCAACTTTGCTGTATTCATTTATTAGCTCTTGTAGCTTTTTGTGTGTGTGTGTAGATTCTTTAGGATTTTCTCTGTATAGGATCTTGTCCTCTGTGATGAGACACGGTTTTAATTCCATCTTTCCAATTTGGATGTATTTTATTTCTTTTTCTTGCCTAATTGCTCTGGCTGAAACTTCCAGTACAGTGTTGAACAATGGTGGTTAGGCAGGCACCCTTGTCTTATTTCTTATCTTGGGGGAAAATTTTTAGTCTTTAACCATTGAGTATGATGTGGAGTCTTCAAAAATGTCATTCATCAATTGATGTTCACTTCTGTTCTTCTCAGAGTATTTTTTTTAATCATGAAAGCATGTTTAATTTTGTAAAATGCTTTTTCTACATCAGTTGAAATGATCATATATTTTATTTCTTTGTTTTATTGATATGTGATATATTACATTGCTTGGTTTTCTTATGTTGAATTGTCCTTGCATTCTAGGGATAAATCCCATTTTGTTATGGTCTGTAATCTCTTTCATACATCGTTGGGTTCAATTTGCTAGTATTTTGTTGGATTGTCACATTGTGTTCGTAAGAGAAGTTGGTTTATAGCGTTGCCTTTGTTCGGCTTTGGTGTAAGTGCAGTACAGATGAACTGAGTCAGGAATTGTTTCCTCTTTCTATTTATTGGAAGGTTGAGAAAGATTGGTTAATTCTTCTTTAAATATTTGTTAGAATTTGCCAGTGAATACATCTGGTGTTGGACCTTAATTTTTGGGAGGCTTCTGATTACTTATTCAATATGTTTACTGTTAACGGTTTGTTCAGATTTTATATTTGTTCTTGAATAGTTTGGTAATTTTTGTGTTTCTAGGAAATTGTCCATCTCATCTTGATCATCTAATCTGTTGGTGTTCAGTTGTTCATAGTATTCTTTTATAGTCTTTTTATTTCTGGAAGGCCAGTTGTAATGTCCCCGCTTCCCTTTCTGGCATTATTTATTTGCATCTTCTCTGTTTTGTCAGTTTAGCTGAAGGTTTGTCAATTGCGTTCATCTTTTCAAAGAACTATTATTTTTGTCATTGACTTTTCTTTATAATTTCCCTATTTTTATTTGTTTACTTGTTTTGTAATTATTAATTTCTATCTCCTTTCCTTCTCCTTTCAGTTTAGTTTGCTCTTTTTTTTTTTAGTTCCTTAAGGTATAAAGTTAGGGTGTTGATTCAGTTTTTTTTAATGTAGGCATTTATTGCTTTGTGTGTCTGCTGTTGCTGTCCCTAGTAAGTTTTGGTTTGTTGTGTTTATTGTCATTTATCTCTAAGTACATTCTAACTTCCTTTCTGATTTCTTTGACCCATTAGTGTGTAAGAAGACTGTATTATTTTAATTTATACATACTTGTGAATTTTATAGTTCTCTTACTGCTTTCCAGATGTATTCCATTGTGATTGAAGATGATGATTTCATTCTTTATAAATTCATTGAGACTTGTTTTGAGTTACACAGGGTTTAACCTTGAATGTTCCATGTGTACTTGAGAAGAATGCGTATTCTGCTGTCGTTGGGTGGACTGTGTGTGTGTGTGGCAGGTCTTGTTGGTTTATGGTGTTGAGTTCTCTATTCCATTACCAATTGCCCAGTTCTGTCCGTCACATTAAGTGGAGCACTGACGTCTTCAGTTACGATTGTAGAGCTGTTTCTCCCTGCAGTTCAGTCAGTGTTTGTTCACATCAGTGACTTCTGTAAGCGTAAGTGGATTAAACTCTCCAGTCAAAAGGTAGAGATTGGCTTTTAAAATTTTGGCCTGTTGTTACCTGTGTCCTTGCCTGTAAAATGGGGATAATGTGCCTGTGCGGTGGGTACCTTCCTTTGATGGCAGGGACCTTCACTAAGGGCATTTGTTTCTTTACTAGTTTAGCATTATGATAAGCATTTAATACTTACTGATTTTTGGTTTGACGACATTTAAAGGGCCTTTTGGTTCCTCTAAAAATTTTTAACGGAATTGAAGTTTTAATAGCTAGACTAATAGTTTGTCACATAGCCAGAGCCTACAAGAGGAAACAGAATCTTATGTGCCTTTAACAAGTTCATAACAACATGATTGATTTTTGGATAGTTTATATAAAAATATTGTAGGACAAGCTACATTTTAAGGCTTAAAAATAAGATACAAGTAAAAATTTCTTTTAATGAAAGCCATTTTTATTAGGTGTCTGAACTCAAGACTGGAGCTGCAGAAGGACTAGCCAAGTTGATGTTCTCCGGGCTTTTGGTCAGCAGCAGGGTCCTCTCTCGTCTCATCCTGCTGTGGTACAACCCCGTGACCGAAGAGGACGTGCGGCTCCGGCACTGTCTGGGCGTGTTCTTCCCCATGTTCGCTTATGCCAGCAGGTGTTTATTTAGTCAGATCAGTAAATCAGAATCTTACTTGACGTTAAATTCACACTCCCCAAGAGTCATATCTATAGTATCATTTTGTTTATTCTTTCTTTAGTGGTAAGCGATGAAATGAGAAGAACTTAACTAGATTTTCTCTACCTGAATTATTTGGCCCTTTCTTTGATGAAAACGTACTATGTCTCGATGGGGTGAATTTTATACATGATATATATTTTAAAGAAT
The DNA here is from genome assembly GCA_004026765.1 of Micronycteris hirsuta. Classification (NCBI taxonomy): domain Eukaryota; kingdom Metazoa; phylum Chordata; class Mammalia; order Chiroptera; family Phyllostomidae; genus Micronycteris; species Micronycteris hirsuta. The sequence continues at coordinate 54,621 of PVJI01004504.1, read as the reverse complement.
CATAAGCTTTTTCTTTGCCAGTGTACTTTCAAATTGTTTTTCAATAGGACTAATCAAGAATGTTTTGAAGAAGCCTTTTTCCCGACTCTGCAAACACTGGCCAAAGCCCCTGCGTCTTCTCCTTTAGCTGAAGTAGATATCACTAATGTTACTGAGTTACTTGTGGATTTGACAAGACCAAGCGGACTAAATCCTCAGGCCAAGAATTCCCAAGATTATCAGGTGGGTGAGTATGTTAGTTTATGGATGGTAAGGATGATAATGTAGGATGCAGGTCACTGTTTGTTTTGTAAAATAATCTCTCAGATTTCTTGAAATAGAAGCTACATTTTGATCTTGAGATTTCTGGTGGATGTGGTATAGTGCATAACACAAAGTAAGAAAAAAGAAGATACTTTGGGAAATGTGGAGATAGAAGTAATCAATGCTAACATTTTTGCCACTGAAAAGTTACCAAAATTAACCACCCTTGCTCTCTTCTAATGTTGGCTTACCTGCTCTGTTTCTGATAGGAGGAAGGAGAATTCAAAGAATGAAACTTGCCTCAAGCTTATTTGCTTTTAATTCAAAGAACATAAGTTAACCTCAAACTGTCCCACAAGTTAAATTTAATCTGGGGTTTTAATTCTTTAATATTATTTGATCACACTTGTAAGCATATTGAAAATAGATGTTACTAATTTTAGATGCCAGCTGATTAAGCTGAAACACAGCTGACCCTTGAACGACATGGGCGTGGACCGCACGGGTCCACTCACACACAGATTTTTTCCAGGAAGTTTATAGTTAGCTCTCCTAGCCCGAGGTGTTGTAACCATGGTTTTAACTGACCGTGGATTGAAAATAGTACTTTTGATCCTTGGGTTGGAATTCGTGGATGTGGGGGCTGACTCTGTGTATTGTTCTGTGCCATTTTATGTAAGGGACTTGTGCACCTGGGGGTTTTGATTCGCAGGGGGTCCTGGAACAACTGCCCCTTGGTGACTGAGCGGTAACTCTTAAGTTATTGGGAAGTCAAAACCTATGCAGATTTTTGACTGCGCTGGGAATCAACCCTAACCCACCCTGTGTTGTTCAATAGTCAGCTGTATTGATTTCCTGTTTTACTTGATCTTTAATGATGGTATACTTCATTTAAGTAACTACATTACACATTATTGGAAAGATTATAAAACGTATTAGGCAAAATATAGTAAAGGCCAGTGATATGGTTACTGAGTGCTTTAGGACTTGAGAAGGAGGGCAGGGTTTATGTGGAAGGGCTGAGGAGTACAGCATTATTCGTTTTGTGCTTACTGAGTAACATTCAGTTAAGCTGTGTTGGGATTTGGGGAGTGGCTTGGGTAGAGAGAAAAACGCTTCTAGTAAGGGTGCTTAATGTAGCTGGTTGTGCATGTTTGTGAACTGTGGGAAGTATCTTTCTGGCTAAGAATCCTGAGTGGGGCCTGTTAGAACATCAGGGTAGGGATTTGGAGCTGGCCTTGTTTGCAGTGAGTAACTGCAGAGCATGTAACGGAAGGGTTAAAGGGATGAGAGTTACTAGACATTAATTTGATGGTCAGTATTATTGAGCTGAATTGCTGTGAGGAAAAGAGAATATTAATAAAGGGAACAGTTAAAAATGTACAATCAGGACATAAAAGCCTGTAGAAAAAAGTAATAGAAAATAGAAAGAAAGGAATAGTAGAAATTGTGAGAGAGAGAAAAAATACAGGTACAAAAGCCTAGAAGAAAGGGTTCGAGAAGCAGCGGAGATGGAGGAGCCCACAATGAGGAAGAGTCTAAGTACAGGTGACGAGATCTCAAAGATGACGTGGCCGTCGTTTCACTGGGGAGCACTCTGATGATCAGTATCTCGGAAGAGGGAGGGAGGAGAGTGGGCAGAGGAAGAAGCTGACCTGCCATGAAGTCTGAAGGCCCTGGTGACCCCGCAGGAAGATCCATAGCTGTGGTAGTCCTTTGAGTTACCCAGAATTAGACAGAGCTGGGCTGTGACACCCACATACCTGCCAGTCATTGGATGTGGACTACCTCTCGGGGAGGAGGTTTGACCTTGGGCAGGGCCTACCATCTTCAACTTGTCAGTTTTGCTCCTGAGAACTGTTATCCTCTAAAACTCGTAGTAGCTGGAGGATAAATGCTTCAGTGTAGTAAAAGGAGCGGATCTGGGCCCTGTACCACAGCATCCACTACAGAAACTTAAGAACAGCTCAGTTTGGGAGGAGTATGTTAAATTTCGTTTGAGACATTTTGCATTTGGGATGATGGCAAGATAATTAGTTGGAAATGTTCGTTAGATGTGCAGGACTATATTTTAATCATACCATTTTCAATTTACAAAGATTTTTCTCTTTATTTTCTAGGCCTTAACAGTTCATGACAACTTGGCTATAAAAATTTGCAATGAGATCTTAACATGTCCATGTTCTCCAGAAATTCGCATCTACACAAAAGCCTTGAGTTCCTTAGAACTCAGCAGCAGTCTTGCTAAAGATCTTTTGGTCCTGTTGAATGAGATTCTGGAGGTAAAGCACTTTCCAGTTGCTCCTATTATGTATATATTTTATCAAAGTAGAATTTACATGGTTGTATTAAATTATACATGGTAACATACTGTGACTTTGCTCATTTGAAGTAAATATTTCCTTCATAAGCTTAATAGAATCTTAGAATGTTGTAAAATAACTTGATATCCATATCTATCTTTTTTGAAAGACTAGAAAATGCTACATTTCAAAAATGTTACTGTTTTCTATTATAGCAAGTAAAAGATAGGGTATGTCTGAGAGCTTTGGAGAAAATCAAGATTCAGCTGGAAAAAGGAGACAGAGACTGTGGTGACCAAGGCGCAGCAGCGCTGGACAGCAGCGCCGCGGGGACCACCTGTGCGAATGGAGACGGTAACCGCCCGCGGCCCGAATATGTACCGCCCTCTCTTCTTTCTCTTTACCAAGACACATGTTGGCTCCTGGAACATGTGGTTGGGCTTCAGAAATGAAAGGGACATTTTTCTAATTAATCCCCATGGGAAAGTGTGTAACTGCCTTATTCTACTAAGAATAAACACTCAGCTTTTCCAGTTTTGTTGTGTGTCGTCTCACCACATGACGTACTTTCTCCTTAGGAGTTTTGCTTGCTTACTTGACACTACTCACATTTTTTGGAGCACTGATTTATGATAATCTTTGAATAGCTTCTAATGGGGCTGGTTGTCATTCCTGTTTTATGAAAAATTGACTTGGAAAGATCACTTAAAATATCACATGAGGCTATTTTTTATTTATATTGCTGCATTATTTCCTTTAATAGGAAAGAATAAAGAAGTATATATAACCCCTTTCAAGGCTGTAAAAGCAACCCGCACGTCAAAATCCACTCAGCGAAAGACCAACAGAGGTAGAGTGCATGGATTGACCAGTTTTGTTAAACTGTCCAATTTTGTTTTCTAGTGAACCACTTACTTTGCAAGTTTCCTATCTTTGTTTCATTAGGGACAAATGTCTTAGGTACTTTTTAATTCTTTCAGCTGATAATTAGGTTTTGCTTTTATATCTTAAAAAAATATCAGTGTTGCTCCAAGTACTTTTGTTTGAAATATGCATAAGATCATATTGCAAAGGATTATTTGGATTAAACTTTTATTAGCAAATAATCAGTGATTTTATATTATCAGTAATTTGTGTTCTGTCCTTTATATGATTAAATACTTTTGTTCCTTTTATCTGCCGGGTATTCTTCTGTGCTTCTGGTTTTCCTTTTCCCTATTTTATTTCATATCGTCCCAATATAATTTATTTCCCAGGGGATATCCAACAATAAGGGAATTTGTTGGAATAATGTAAATGTTGACTATTAGGGGATCACTCGGGAAAAAATCTGTAATTCAAGTTTTTTTTAATTGTTTTATTATTTTATTACAAAAGCAGTGCATGCTTATTACAGAAATAACATCCAAGCATACCAATATAAACCCTAATAATACCCCATGAGCCAGCCATTGTTTTAATCCTTGAAAAATGTTTTTTTGAGGACTTTTTCTATGCAGATTTAATATTTTTCTAAGTGGAATCTGGCCATAGTATGGTTTTGTAGCTAGTTAGTTATTTAAATGCTAATTGCTGGATGTCCCAAATTAGTCCCATATTGTTGGATATTTTCTCGGAGATAATTACATTAGAAGTTTAAAAGCCAATACATAAGGTTTGAGGGAAAAACAACCCAAGTTCCACATGAATAAGGTTTATAGATTTCAACCAAATGACTCCACCGAAACAGTACGGTTTTAACAAGGTTGCTTTTAGTCAGATACTATCCCATTAGAACATCACTTTTTTTTGCTTGATAGCTCCAACTTTAAAAATGGATTTTATTTGTTATCATAAATGGGGAGCAACCCAAGCCATACTCTGTCTCCTTAACCTTATAAATCTCTAGCAAGTAGAATTTTTGCAGCTCTCAACAGATAAAGGCTTTAATTTTTATACTGAAATGTTTTAGAACAATTTAAATTTGCCATGTATATATGGTTGAATATTTTACAAGAACCTATTACCTTACTGATTTAAGTTCTGTTTCTGTAGGACCTGTTATGGGCTTAACGTCCCCACCTTCCCACTCTTTCATTAGCTCCTCCACACACTGTCCTGTAGCAGTAGAGGTACTTTCTTTATACGTCATGTTCTTCACATGCTTCTGTCCTCTAATTATGTTCAACTAAAATTGGCCTCCGTATTACTTCCTTTACATATTTTCCCTTGCCTATTATCAGAGCTTACAATAGAAATGAATAAATTTTTAATGTTCCTTAAGTTCCTTTTCTTTGTGTTATTGATAGTTGGAATCAAGGTGGCTGGGAACTTCGGAGGAAATGTGTTGAAGAGGGAAAATAAAGATGTAGGTAGCCCAGAAACAGAATAATAAGCAGGTGATAATTTTGATAACAAACTGTCTTTAAGGACAAAGAAAAGTGCCAGCTTCCGCCAGGAGTAACAGGAGACGACGGACTTCTGAGGCTGACTCTGAAAGGTAGGCCGTGCCCTTGTAGAGCACGCACAGGCCTAGTTTTTTTTCTCATCTAGAAGTCGAAAAACATTCCAGTGTGTTTTACTGTAGCAAAGAAACGGAATCTATATACGAGATAATCAGTGATAGCTATGTCTTGTGTTCCATTATCAAGAGCATTTGACTTCTATGGCTTATTTGCTTTCCCTATTAGTTGGCATGGCCTTTGCTACTGGGTAGTCACCATTAATGTGTTCTTTCAGTTTATATTTCCATGTATTCTAGTTACATGATGATGTGTATTTGAATTGACAACTCTTGAGATTTAAGTTTGGGTTGTCTACATTTAGAATAGACTAATTCTCCCTATAATTTGGATATATTTATGGCATAGTGTTTATATTTGGTTTCTGCCAATTTGCTACGATTGGAATCTGAAAATTGCAGCTGACTTACATTCATTTATTCATTGGAAAAACTGTGTGTATATTTTTAGACTAAGTTTTGACTAATTTAAAAATCTTTTGGGGAAATATGACATTTACAGTGTTTTAGGAATTTATTGCCTAGATCAAGAAAACTTAGGTTTTTTCCCATTTTTTGTGTTCTCCAAAAAACACTTTTGGGCAGTTGTTATGGTCTGTTTAATTACAAACTTCATTACAAAAGTTTGGGTTCTTTTTTTCCTTCTGTATAATACCAGATTCTACATGGATATAAAAAAAAATTAGCTAGGTTTTCCATGATTTCAGTTTGCTGGAGAGCCATCAGGGGTTTTTGGTTTTGGTTGAGATTTTAGTTTTAAGCTTAGTGGAGTTAGGGTATCAATTACACACTGATAGAATGAGAGTCAGAAACAAAAGGTTTTATTTATAAATAAACTGTGGTTTTAAAGCTTGTATCTAAATTGGTGTATTTTCGACATCTGTTTAGTGATCATGAAGTTCCACAGCCAGAATCAGAAATGAGGATGAGATTACCAAGACGAGCCAAAACAGCAGCACTAACAAAAAGTAAACTTAACCTTGAGCAATTTCTCAATGAAGTAAATTAGGAGAAGAGACGATGGAGTGGAATCCTTTTACAAATGTACTTTATTTTCAGTTCTTTGCTTTAATAAACTTACTCTTGTGTCCAAATTAGACACATTTTGCCTGATGTCTTGTAGGACTCTCTGTTGTGTGATGACTGCACATTACTTGCCCTATACCAAAGTGTCAGGGCAGTGACTGTCACTGTGCCCCACACACCGTCTACATCAGTCACAGGGGGTTCATCAGAATCCACAGTGGGCCTAGGAGTCTGCTGTCTACACAGGGTTTCCAGCCGATGCACGCGAGCTCTCCTGTGTAAGACCACGGCATTATGGGCAACTGTTAAGTGTAGCTGCGGCTTACATTTGAGAAGCTTACGACTTAGGCGGGGCAGATCCAATACAGATGAACACATTTAAAAAGTGACACCTCAAGGGCAAATGAAATACTACAGGCTTGTTAGAAATAAGCTCGCTTCCAGGGAGGAGGACCATATAATGAACCAGAGTGCCCAGCATTCCAGTTAAACAGTTCTCATTCTGATAATTTTGTTTTGTTTCTGATACTAAAAACATTAGTGTTTATGGGATAGTGATAACCTGAATGGGCAGTCTCTCTTCCTAAAACATTTGCACACGAGAGTCCTAGTTTGCTTGTTACGATGGTGTTTCCTGGGCTGGGGAGATGTTTGTTTGTATGTACATGCTAATCATGGACTTGCTTTCTGAGTTTTTGGCATAACAGAATATTTATTGTGGATAAAAAAAGTACTAGTGGGAAAAGAATGTGACAAGAAGTCCTCTATATACTAATTTATGGGCACTGTTTCTTCACTGTCAATTTCATCTACCTTCTGAAATTGGTACTTGCCTGACTTCGGACATACACTGTATGAAACCAGTCCCCTTCTGCAACACCCAACAAAACCCCTTTTCTTACCCATCTGAGAGCTGCCTTTCCCCTTTATTACTCAGAATAGTAATGCCCTAACATTGGATCTGTGTTAGTAATTGTGCTTTATTTATCAGAGGCCAATTATTCAAAGTGATGTTCTACGTTGGAACTACAGTTTAGATTGTTGTGCTTTTTAGAACCAAACTGCTATGTTACATACATATATATGTGCTTTATAAAACTCAGAAATATAAAAGGAGTCTGAAAGGAACAAAGGAAGAATGCTTAAGAAAAAGAACAAGGCAGATGTGGTGGTGGTATATGAAACAATGAAAAATAGGTGAGTTTCCTTCTGTTGGCTCTCTGTCTTTTCCTGTGCTTCTAATTCTTTATGTAAGTCCTTTGTTAATTCCTGTTTTAAAAATATTTGGGGGTGGGGTAAGAGAAATAAGGACGTACAGTGTCCACAAACTCAACACCATTTACCTTATAGCCAGGCTATCCAAAGGGAAGGAGCCATGTTCTTGTGTATTTACACGGACCACCATTACCAAAGCTTTATCTGGCTGGGAAAAATAAATTAAGCACCAAACCTTTAGTATTCTTACTATTCAAGTTTTAGACACAATCACATAAGCCATTGCTGAAGCTGTGCTTTTGCACTATTAGAGTTAAAGGTAAGGAATAACCTGGCTTAAAAAGTCATCCCTTTACACTTTAAAATAAATGGCTAAAATACAGTAAAATCAAGAGATGTAAATCCATTTACCATTTTCATTCCAAACTGGTAACTTACAGAAACCAAACAGTATTCTTTGCTGTGAGCGGCACGTATTTGCTGGAAGGCACACATGCAACTGCGCCACTGTTCTGTAGCCCACAGAGTAAAAAGGGTTAAAATTACAGAGAAAGAAAACTGGTCAGCTCAAGTTCTCCTATGAATGCAAACATGCTACTTGATGATAAGCTAGGATCAATTTTTCTATACATATATAACTTTGAAAAAGATAGACTTCTAAGAGATACCTTTGCCTTTCGCCAATTTACTTCGAGGTAGTTGGTATCCACCTGTTACACAGCTGTTCATGGGTCAGGTCTTCATCACAAACCTTTACAACACTAGCCTTCTAAGTCACATAATCCATTATATATTAAAACTTTGAGCACAGAAATAAAACTGGGGACAGTTATATATTTAAACTTAGGGCATAAAAAATTGATAAAATACCATTAAAAGGAGAAACATCAAAATCCATCTGTACTGCAAAAATTCCACAATGGTCTGATGTAAAACATGTAAAAAACATACAAAGAATCAAAGTGATTAATGCTAATGATTTTATATAAAGACAAATCACAGGACTAGAAATTTCAAGATCCATTGATAAATGCTTATTGTTCAGAAGAAAGAATATTGACGTACAAAATAAGGATAGTGCAAGGAGAACTGCAATCTATTTCTCTTCACTTTGGAGATTTTGGTTGTGAACTGCACAGCTCGCCAGGGACGCTGCTGTCAAATTCAGATTCCATTCAACGGGACGATTAAGGCACATCTTAATGGGGCTCAAGGGACGGCTTGCTGCGTTCCCATCAGACAAATCCAGTTTCCCATCAGTTTTCATTGGTAGCACGCTGGAAGAGAAAAGTGTAAAGCATTTCAGTTTTACTTCAGTTTCAAAGAAATTGTCAACCTGGTAAAAAAAAGTTTAGTAGTTTTATTGTTGGGACTCCTAAAATGTATTTATTACCCTGAAAGGACAAGAGATTTTTGTTGTGTTGTTTTTAGCTCCTGCCTCCTTACTGAACTGAATACAAGACAAATGTAAGCCACGAACTTGAGAGGTCAGTCCCTCGGATACCACTAGATGAAAAAAAAATCTCTGCATATACAGATTTCATCAACATGCAGCACTGAGCTTGGCAGAATTCATCCCTTTTTTAACTTATCCTTTAGCCTACCACGGATCAGAGCCACTCTGAGACAAAATGGATTTAACCTGTGTTGAATGTCTACTATGTTCTAGGAACATTCACACATATTATTCACTTACATTTTGTAACAAGTAAGCAAGGTTAGTATACTGAGCCTCATAATGATAAATGTGAGTCTTGGAGAGTTAAGTACAAATACGCCTGAGGTTGTAGTCACTGGGCTGGAACTGGAATCCAGTCCTTGCTCTTTCCCTTATGCCTACTGGCTCCCTGATGAAAACCTTTAGATTCGCGAGTCCACTTGACATGCAATGCACAGGTAATCCCCAGCTTTCATGATAGTTCACATCTTCAGATGTGAACCTTATGTATATAAACTAATGGCTTGCTATGCATCAGCTCATTCGATATTTTAACTATTAGCTTGGTTGGACATCATTCCTAAACCTTACCCAACCACACGGGTCTGATCCCATTAGTACAGTGGAAAATGCGTTGTGACTGCTGGAGCTGGTAAATGGCAGCGGCATCCAGACTTCAGTAGCCTTTTCCTAACCCCTCCTTGCGCTCTCAAACAACTGACTCATTTGCCATTCAAGAAACCAGAGAGATTTAACCTGTTACACGTTTTAACAGCTATCATGTTCTCCCTGAATTTTTCCTAGGCAAGCAGCCCTAGCTCCACTGAATGACATAGTTTCTGTAGAAAGGACACAAACTGACAAACTCTAAACTAGCTTAAAAGATTACTCATTAAAAATAATCACTTAAAAAGCCAAATATACAGGTGTGATCAATAGGATTATATTTAAAGTACATCATGGCCTAATACATGACAAATTACAGATCCAAAACAGTATTTTCATTCATACCAAATCTTAACTGGTTTTTGAAAATATTTACGTTACTGTTAGCCTGATGTGCCTCATGGACCTCATCCTGCTTTTCAAGTTAGCAAAGCTCAGATAAAGCAGTAGTGCCTTCTCTTCCTCCAGTGGCTCCAGGCTTCATATTTTTGTGTTCTCAAAGCATAATGTGACCTGGCTGATAGCTCATTTGGTTAGAGCATTGTCCTGTGCACCCCCCAAAAGTTTGTGGGTTCGATTCCCTGTCAGGGCAAATACCTAAGGTTATGGGCTCGGTCCCCGGTTGGGGTGTGTACAGGAGGAAACTGATCTGTTTCTCACATCAGTGGTTCTCTCAAATAAGCGTGTACTCGGGCGAGGATTTAAAAAAGTTTGATGTACACTTCTTTAAGACACTAAAGCAGGCTATGAAAGTATAGTCATATTAATCAAGGTACCTTGATAGAGAAGTATATAAGTATCCAACTCCAAAAAAAAAAAAAACAAACCCACAAACATGGAGCAACAAAATCATGGTCATAAAAACTTCTGTTTTCTGTTTGTTACTTGATTGGCAAAGGTATATTCATTGCAGAGTAATACTTTAATAACTATGTTATTCTTTGCAATACTGTAAAGACAGGTTTTTTTTGTGTTTTTACTTTTCCAGAGACTGCACCCTAAATTTGGGCACACAAACTCCAGGGATGCACAAAACTATACACAATTAAGAAAAAAAACTAAATGTTAGTACTAATGTACAGACTGGCATGTGTAATTCACAAATATACACAAATTTATTGAGTGTACAAAGTTGGGGCACCACTGATCTATAAAATAGTAGTAATAGAAGAATACAGCTATCTTACAAACTTCTAACCAGAGACAGAACAGCGGAGCTAGAAGAGAACTTTCTAGACAACCCTCACCCCCTTTTAAAAAAGAGGGAAACTGAATATAGAAAAATAGAAAAATAAATTTTCCCAGTGTTCTAACCACATGTATGTGGACTAATATAAGAACCTGAATCTCTAATTAATCTAGTATCACCCAGAGTACTTTTCAATTCCATTTCTATGGTATTAAATTATTTAACACTATTGAGTACCCACTAGACAGCACTGTGAAATATAAACATGAGACACAGAATTTGCAAGCTAGAGGAATTTTTAACAAATATACCTTCATATTTGGAAACTAAAATTTTGACTGAACTAGGTTTAATGCCAGGAATTTGTGGCATAATCATACACATTGGTATGTAATTGTTCAACTTTTCTTGATGTACTTTTTAAACAGTATTTTTTCTTTTGTATAATAGGTCCTACGTTTAGAAAATCACTGCAAAATGATTTATCCAATGAAGTTTCACATTGACATACGCACAGATTTGTGTTTCAAGTATTTCCTCCTCTACAATCCTGTATACTGTTATGTATCTTGCTTTAAAAAATGTGTATTTTGACAACATTGGGAATAATAGTACATAATACTGTACAATGTATGGTGCCAGGTGGGTACTGGAATTTTCAGGGGGGACACTCAGTAAAATGCATGACTGTGTAATTACTGTGCTGTACACCTGAAACCAATACAAAATAACATTGGATATAAACTGTAATTGAAAAAACAATAAAAAATAAAAATGTGTATTTCCCAGGTTGCTTCATATTTGTATAGTGAATACTTGATACTTTTATAGCTATACAGAATCCCACTCCATAGCTAGGCCATAATTTACTTCATCAGTCTTCAGTTGACAAGACTTTTAGGCTAGTCCAATCTTTTGCTTGGAACAGCAATATATTGGATCTTACTGTATGTGTGCAGGTTAACTACAGGGCTGTCCAGTAGGATGGCTGGGTCAAAGGGTGCTTTTCAAATTCTGATAGATCTTTACCAAATGTCCCTCACAGACTGTACCCTTTTACACTCTTGATATGAAAGTGTCTTTCTTCCTTCACACTCTTACCAATATGTAATGGAACTTAGGGATGTGGGGGGAAGTGATAGGTAAGAAAGGGTATACCACTGTCTAATTTGCAATATTCACATGAGGAAGTTTAAGCTTATTTTCATTTCTTGGAAGCCATGTGCATTTCCTTTTCTGTGTTCTTTGCCAACTGACGATATTTTTCTTGCGGACACGAAGTTAAGGTGAATCCTTTGTTCCGGGTGTTTCATGATTCCATCCCCCTCCCCACCCTGCCTCACTCCCGAATTGTTTGTATCTGCTTATGGCAACTCTGCCATAAACCCACTCTAAATTTTTTTATCAAACTTATCCATTTTTATTTCATCATGACTACATCATGATGAGAAAGCCAAAGCAGTAGCATTTAAATTGCCTAGAAGAGTGGCTTCTTATCTCCATATCCGGGATTCTATCAAAACCTCAGCAACAGTATATACAGCACACTCCTTGAATGTAGAGAATTAGGAAAAAGAATGTAAAGACCTGGATCCTATTCTGACACTAAGAATAATCAGCCTATTGACCTTACCTTGGACAAGTAACCTTAGCCTCCTTCAGCCTAATTTTCCTCATCTGTAAGGAAAAAAAATAAGACATTTTCCCTGCTTGCCTTATACATTCCTGATAATCTAATGAGAGCCCGTTCACATGTTCTAAAAGCCATACAGAGCCCTGGCTGGTGTGGCTCAGTGGATTGAGCACGGGCTGGGAACCAGATGGTCCCAGTTCGATTCCCGGTTGGGGCACATGTCTGGGTTGCGGGCCAGGTTCCCTGTGAGGGCCATGTAAGAGGCAACCATACATTGCTGTTTCTCTCCCTCTCTGTCTCCCTCCCTTCTCCTCTCTCTAAAAATAAATAAAATCTTTAAAAAAAATAAAATAAAAGCCATACAGAGCTGCAGACAGATGATGCAAAGGTTTAGTTTAACACTGCATACTTTGGTGAAAGGAGGGAGAAGCTGGAAAAGAGGTACTTACTGTAACCTAGATGCTAGCTGAAAACTGAACAAGGGCAAAGAATGCTGAAATGATTAAGACACCTAAGCCTATTTTTAATATTTTAGGGATTTCTCCACCCTGAAAGAGAGCCTCCCTATACCATCTGAATAGAAGTTTATAGAATACATGCATTTGCAAAGTATAAGATAAAAATCTTTTGTGGGTCATTTAAATTGTCACTGATAATTGTAACAAAAAAATTTTTTTTTAATCTAGCTCTAATAATTTAAACTTGTTTTATTACTGGAGATACATTATGGTTCATTTGTCATTTAGACAATGCACTTTAATGTAATCTACCCACATTGCAGGAAACAGTAAATTTTAGTGTGATTAAGACAGGCCTGGAAATATTTATGGAGCAGTTGCTGTATGTCAGGCAATATGCTAAAAGCCTTTTCTGCATTACCTCATTCAATTCTAACCACCACTGATGGAGGCTCATAGAAGTGAGATGACTTATCCAGGTCACAGAACTAAGGGGAAGTCTTTAGGGCCTGTGACCTATGACCCTACCTTGCATACTAACTCTCGGAATGTCATTCTGTCATGATTTGCCAGGTTAACATCCATTCATCTGCTACTTCAGAATACTTAACACATGACAAGTGTCTGATCTGCAGGTTTCAGACAGACAGATACCAAGGGCTACGGTGATTCTATTCAGGAAGGCGATATAAGTAGAGCATGAAGTTTCCTCATATTTAGCTAAATAAGGAGCTAGCTGCCAGTCATCTTTCCATTTCTCAAGGTAAATAAAAAGTGTTAGGGCATAGACTAACGTTTTTGAGAGCCACCATAAGAGTATTCTTTAGGTTGAATTTCACGAACATAAATCGATCTTTTCAAAGGGAAAAGGAAGGAAGCTGTGTGCACGGAGAAAGTGTTTTTTGGTGTGGGACTTGGAATTTCAATAGCTACTCTAAAGTACACGAAACTATTGAATTTGAACTCACCCATTTAACTTCAAATTCTGGAGTTACATTACTTTAATGAGTTACCCTATACTTGCTATCACCATTGTCTTATCTTATACCTTAACCGGCACTGATCTGGCCTCCAGGTCTTTCACTTTATGAAAATAGCACTAAAGTCACCAATGAATTCATAAGTCTAATGCATGATGTTTAATTTTCAACTTTTTCCCTTCCTAACAATATTCAAAACTGTTGGCCATTCCTCTGCTATGGACTAAACTGTGCACCTCCCATACCTATATGTTGAAGCTCTAATCCCCTACATTGTGAGAGACCGGGCCTTTAGGAAGTAATGATGGTAAAGTGAGGTCACGAGGTCACAGGGTGGGGCCCCAAATGAAAGTGTAGAGGACACCAGAGGGCAGGAAGGTGGCCATCTGAAAGTCAGGAAGAGAAACTGAACCCTTCAGACCTCGGTCTTGAACTTTCTAGCTTCCAGAGCTGTGAGAAAATAAATTTCTGTTTTTTGCCATGGAATGTTTCTTTGTTGTTTTGTTTTCTGTTGTTTTTTAATGGTAGCTCAAGCAAAGTAAGACACCCTCTTTCTTGAAACTTTTTTGTTGGCTTTTGAGACAAAGCACACAATACTGGCTTTCCTCTGCCTCTTTCCACTGCAGGTCATACTACTCTACCTGGCTAATACATGGTGGAATTTCTCAAGCCTGACTCCCAGGCTTGCTTTCCTTCTTATCCGATCATTTCTCTTTAGGGTTCTCATACACACTCAGTTTCAGTCAGCACCGAGACCGTAGATGTCTTACCCGCACCCACAGCTACGCAATACTTCTTCAGAAAAGATGTTCCTGAGTACACAACCTAAAGCAGCTCTCGAGAAATTCTTCCATCTCCTAATTTCACTAACAGAATTGACCACTGCCTTGTGTTTTCTATTTTTTCTTTCACTAAAATAAAAAACCTGATGAAAATAAAGATCCTTGCTGGTCTTCTTCAGCATATTATTTTCAGCACCTAGTGTATAGAAATTGGATAAATATTTGTTAAAAAAATAAATCTGGGACTTCTGGCCACAAAGAAGTAACAAGAACTGGATTTACCCTTTCATTTTAAGCAACAGATACCCTTTCATTTTAAGACAATGGAGGACAGGAAGTGCAAGATGACAGCAATCCCTGAAAGAAGGGAAACAAGGGAGGTAAGAACTATCATCTGCCCTGGCTTACAGCCTGGTGAGTTTCCAGGCTGATGGAGAGGAACCCAAAGAGAACTTGGAAATCTTCCTGAAATGAGCAGACAGACTTTGGAGGTGAGGAAATCCAAGTCAGCTAGACTTTGTGTGGCAGAGTACCTGAGAGAGCTGCACAGAGAGAGCTCAGAGATCTGTGTAGGGTTCCCCTGGAGTCTGGAGATTCTGATCAGCACAGGAACGTTCCCAAGGGCAGTAAAAAAGATCACTGAACAGGACCAGGTGGAAAATCCCTATGGAACCTAGAGGACTGCATATTTGTGTTCACACCAGCAAGAATGGAGAGACCTCTTAACAAATGGGACAAGAGGAATCCTCAGGTATTGCTATCACCCCAACTAGTGGTATAAAATTAGCACTGGTTGCAGAGAGTAATCTTATTAAAAATAATCTCATCATAAAAACAAACAAAAAAATACCAAGAAAAATACTAGGTACAGTGATGGCTGTGAACTAGACATTGTGGTGATTATTTTGCAATACATACAATATCGAATCAGAATGTTGTACACCTGAAACTAATGTCATATGTCAATTATACCCCAATGATTTAAAAAAGAGGTTCACTTCACATGATAAAGGAACCAATCCATCAAAAGTACATAAAAATTCTAAATGTGTAGGAATCTAATCATAGAGCTTCAAAATACATAAAACAAAACCTGATAGAAGTAAAAATGATAAATAGCAAAATCCAGAATAACAGTTGTAGTTTTCAACACCCCTCTCTAATAACTGACTTAACTGACATTCCTAGAACATTCCACCCTACAGCTGCAGAATACACATTATTTCCAAGGACATACAGGACATTTATTCATGTAGATCTGGGTACAGTCTGACCCATAAAACAAATGTCAGTAAATGAAAAAAGATTAAATCATACAAAGCATATTTTAAAGCCATAAGAATTAAATTAGAAGCCAGTAACAGAAAAATATCTGGAAACTAAACAACACACCTCTAAACCATGGGTTAAAGAAATCACATGGGAAATTAGAAAATCTAACTAAATGAAAGTGAAAACAGCACAGCAAAATCTGCAGGATAGAAAGTTTTTAGAGGCAATTTACAACATTATGATCATATTAGGAAAGACACAATCTTCTTTCTGCCTTTACAACACTCAATTTCCACACTAATGGTTCTCAAAGTGTGGTCCCTGGACCAGCAACGAAAGCATCACTTGGGCTCCACTCCATCGCCACTGAATCAAACTGGTTGGAGTCTAATCATCTTTTTGAACAAGCCTTCTTGGTAATTCTGATTCACACTACAGTTTCTAAACCACTGTTTTAAAGTAGTGCAGTCCTCACTTGGACTACCGTAAGGTCTACACCTTCACTCTTGCTCTGTACCACTCATTTTCCAAATGCAGTCCAATCTTTTAGAAAGGAAAATCTAATGATGTCATGTGCCTTCCCCTTCCACTTCCCATTTAAATCTCTATTCCAAGAGCAACTGGAACCACTGAAAGTACAGAACCACAGCTGCAGAGAACCTGCATGGTCTACGCTTCACTTTCTCTCCAGTCTCACGGCACCATGCTCCTCCTTTCTCTCTTGACCCTAGACATATCAGTCATGTCTTATCCCTCTGCCTGCCGAGAATTACAATGCCTCAGAGCTCTGTTCTGAACACGCAATCCCTTCTTCCTGGAGAGCCATACCTTCCCTCCCAGTTCTCTGCCACCATCCTGGGTAACTCCTACTCAACACTCACAGCTCAGTCAGTTCCATGCCATGTCCTCAGGAAGGTCTGTCCTCACTTCCCTGACTGGATCAAATCTGCAAGGAGTTCTCACTTACCACCTACTAATTAAGAAGTTAAGATTTGTGTAATTATTTACTCAATGTCTGTCTTTCCAAATAAACTTGACCCATTAGGCCAGGAACCGTACCTGGTTTTGTGCCCCATAATCCCAGATGTCTACCATACTGCTTGGCACACAGGAGATGAACATTTTTGAAAGACTACATTAATGGGGTCTATAGATTCTAGCTTTCTATATTTATATAATATAGAAACAAAGTCACAAATAAATTTTCAAGTTTGCCTGGAATTAAAATTGGGAGGAAGAAGCCAAGTTTTTGGGTTTTTCTTTTTAATTAAACAAACAAAAAACCAAGATAAAACCTGGCCAGGGGAAATCATTCAGATGCCTAGTCTGCTTTCTTTCTTTCTTTTTTTAAAAAAAATAATTAAATGATAGGTGAATTCAGTAGGCATAACATGATTATCACAGATAATGCTCTGTGAATGCTCAGCTCCACTACAAAGAAAATGGCTTACAGCCCAGGAAAGCTGGGGGTAGGGGGGATGGGGGTGGTAGCCAGGAGAGCTGAACTAAGAATTCTGAATTCCTAAGTGAAGAAATAGAACAAAGGGGTACAAAAGGAGAGAGCACTTGAGGAAGGAACTTAAGGTCTGAAGCACTGAGATCAATCTCTAACAGGTGGTAGGAGCTGATTAAGGAAAAGAAGGGTGACCCTTGAACTTACCTCATATAGAGAAAGCAGGTCTGGAGGCTGCAGGGAGAGAATAGAGATTTACAAAACAGTAAAACTGGCACTCATGGCTCCCCCAGCATCACTCTGCTGGATAAAGACAAGTCTGGTCCCTCAAAGATACTATTTGTCAGAAATGTATTGTGTGGGAAGGAGTGGACAATGGCAGGGAGTGGATGGCTGTTGGGAGTAATCTGGATAGAATAATTTTAATTTACTAAAAAATAAAAAATTCCAATGACTGTTTCTAGCCACTCCACCTCAAAATTCTACTGGTACGAACAGGGTCAGTGAGCACGCACTTCCCCTGAGAAGGGCCAGGTAAATCTTTTAGGCTCTGCGGGCTCTATGTGATCTTTGTTGCAATTACTCAGTTCAGCTCCCGTGTGGGGCACAAAACCAGTAACAGAAAATAAGTCAGTGAAAGGTGGTGCTCCAGTAAAACTTTACTTCCAAAGTGGGACACAGGCCAGGCTCCTGAATTAGAGAATTAATATTATGTTTAAAAATAATTTTATACCCCATATCCACGAGTATGGAAAATCAACCAAATAATCTTTCTTCAATTTATACTTATGTTGCTCAAAACAACTTGGAATATTTTTTGATATGTTCCCCAAGTTCGCACATTCTTTCTGGGAGTATCACAGTAAATATAGAAAAACCCTAATAGGAAACCATGTACAGCAATGTTTCCCAATTATGTTCCCCGGACCGTGTTCAGTAGGACATAAAGTCACATATATACAGTTGGAGAACACGGTTTACCACGCTGACAGGGTGCTGGGACTGAATACGCACAGGAGAGACAACGGAGGCTCTCTCGGCGTCACCCCGCCACAGAACCCTTGCACACGGAACCCCTGGGGTGCTGTGTTTCCTGGAACACGTCTCCGGAACGCCTGTGCAGCAAACCAGGTTAGGGTGACTGAGAGTCACTTGGAAACTTTTTTTCCCTATCAAAATGAAATTTAGAAAATCATCTACTGCAGCTTCGTAGTTTTTCCATTAAATGATAATAATGATGCTAAATAATGGCACGTGAAGAAACTATGAACTTTAAATTTTATTTAAAAATGTTAAGGGTATTCTTTGGCAAGGGTTGCCTCAACCATACAAATTTAAAAGAACATCTTGGGTTAAGACTAAAAAAATTTGGTAGCATGTTCATAAGCAGGACCAGAGGATGTGTGGTTAGTCTGGGTTTCAGGTTGTTGAGGATTATACTGTTAATTAAAGAACAGCCATCAGTTATATACCTGTGTGAAAACCAACATGCAGAATGAAAAGAAAATGCATATTCAGTCATTTTTGAGGACAGATGACAAAACAGGAGAAGCAGAGAAAACTGAACATTTTTCAGTCATCTCAGAACCCAAATCAAAGTGTCAATTTTAATTCTAAATTTTTATGGGAAAATTTAACATTTTAGGATGAGACCTATGAATTTAGTAGCTTCAAGTCCACATTGGGTTATTCTAGTTTTAAAGTTTCCTCAGAGGTGTCCAAAGGTAGTTTATTTATGTTCAGATATGTATCAGTTAGGAAAAGGCACACATTTGCTCTGTGAACTCAAAAGACAGATATTAAAAAGGTCTATATTATTTTCAAGAGTCATACTCCATTATCAATTAAAATAATCTCTTGAAACTAGTCCTTCATACACCCCATTTTACTCTCCCCCTCAAATCTATACTGTGTGCTACTCTTAGAAAAAGACAATAGAATTACACCTTGATCAGACAGTTTCTCACTATTCACAGAGTGAATTCTTGGCTTGATCTCTCTGTCCTGTTACACCCACTGGTGTATGCAATAATGATTAAATCCAAGGGCCCCCTTTCTCTATGCTTACATCTGGCTGCAGAGATAAAATCACAAAGCTGTTCAATCCAGTTATTTCTTGGGACAGTATTTTAAACCTATCCACATTATTAACACCCAGCATACAACTCTTGGACTACCTCTTGATTCATAAAAAATAGATGCTAATATCCTTAACATTCTGCCCATGAACTTACAAAGGGATTTTTTTGTCTCTTCTCATGTTTTAAGAGACAAGTGACTCTTGTGGCCAAGGCCAAACTTGCTAATAATGCTCCATAATATCCAATAATTAATTCAGGGGCTTCATCCCACTTTCACAGCTTGCCATTTCAGTTTTATATCTTCATCCTTTCATTTTCCACTGGCTTCTCCCATTGGCATCTAACATTTATTTATAAACCTGCCTTAAACAGGGCTTCCCTTTCATTACTTCCCTATCTTCTCTCAGATCATAGCCATTTATGGTTTTCTATGCTAATTTCCTCTCCCTGCATGGACTCAATCACAAGGTTTCTGGCTCTATTAGTCTACCACACTGCTCTCTCCCAAATCAGTAAAATAACTTCTTGTGCTATATTCAATGGCACTGTACCAAGGCTTACCTGACCTGTTATCAACAGTTTCCACTGCTGTTTTCTCCAGGTATAATGCATTTCCTTTTCCCTACCCTCTCCTGCCGTGCACGCTAGCCCATTGACTACCCTAATCAGTTTCCTTTGTACAGTTTTTTTCTTTTCTCCGTATCCTTGGGGCTCTGGGATCCTAGACTCAACCCATTTTACAATGAACAATCTCTTCAATGACCTGCTGACACCAAATCTTTACCTCTAGCTCAGAACTCTCTCTTGAGCAAAACCCCGTATTAAGTAATTGCTTCCTAAACATCTCACTAGATACTTCGGACTCCTTGTGTCTAAAACTGAATATGCCACATGTGTTCCTATACCTCGGTGCATGTTACTACCACCCATCCAGATGTTTAAGCCCTAAACCTGGATGTTACCCTTCATTCCTCTACTCTCTTAGATGTATTGATTCTACTTCATAGGTTTTTCACAAATATATCTACTTTTCTCCATTAATGTCACTAGTAGGGCTCAAAACATTTTTTTCATTAACTCACATTTTGGGCTGTGCTTCCCTCAGTAGCTTTATCTTCCGCCATTTTCCATCCACCCCCTGCCCCATCCTTAATTCCCACCTTATGCCTCAGCTATTGGAACAAAATTACTTAGTGCTCCAACAAGCCTTCTGTTTCGTCACCCCAATATTTGACATGCAGTTTGCTCTGCCTGAAGTACTCCTTTCCCAACTTCTATTACTTTGGCATCCTTGAAACCTCAGCTTATCTGTATAGGAATCCTGGCCTAATTCTCCAAACACAGGTTCAATTTCCCTTCTATGTGCTCCTACATTCCATGTCTCTCACGGATCCTAGCACTCACCTTTCCACTGGAGTTGCCTATTCATGGTAGCTCCTTGATAAGCACTGAGAGCACGAACCATGGCTTTGACCCCTAGAACATATACTATCCCACTTAAAACATAAAATACACTCTATTTGTTGGATAAATAAATGATGTAGGTCTTGTTTACCCAATTAGATGGAAAGGGAACTTTTTGAACATTCTACAGTGCCTAAGAGCATATTGTAGGCATTCACTAAATATTTGTTGAACTAAGAATAGAATGGAATTGTATTTCTTTTTCCTCCTTTCCATGTCTACAGATACATAGCAGCACAAATGTAGTGAAGTATAAATCTTAAAACTCCTGAATATTAAACTATATCTGAACAGTTAATTTTGAAATATATAAAAATAAGACACTCGTGGTAGAAGCAAAACTTTTCCTCAATAGAAATACTGCATAATTCATTATATATATACATTGCACTAGGAATTTTTCTAGAAAAGTTTTGTTAAAAGTCTCTCAGGTCTCCAGTCACTAATTATTCTATGAAGAACAAAAACACATGTAAAACTAATAACGATTTTTAGTGTCATTTCCAAAAAGGCAAAAAGAAGTATGAAATACCCAGAATAATGAGAAAAAAAATAACACCTTAAAGAACATTTAAAAATCAGATAAATATAACAAATAGTTTTAAATACGACTTTATAAAGATGTCCTTGATTAATTAAAAAAAAAGAATGTTAAAAATAAAGAAGGAAAGTTATCAGTAAAAAGATAAAACTTTAAGCAGAACAGGAAATAGTACTAATAATTTTTAAAATGAGAAAAGGTGAAAACAACTCTAAATATACTAAAATTGTTTTTACATTATCACAAAATTAAATTAATTTGAAAAGTAATAACCAGGCATCTTCCATCTTATTTTTCTAGGGCAATCTTATATTTAGTAAGATGAAAAATCATTAAAATAAAAGTTTTATATTTATACCTTAGGAAGATACAATGGTTAAGAAGCTGAAAGGACAAAATACAGTTCTGTTGTAAAATGAGTTAATCAAACTACTTTGCTGACTACCTTTGGTAAACTTGAACAGCATGAAATGAGGATGGTGTAGAGATTTAAAAATGAAACACTGCATTCTCCATTTATGACAGCCTTTTAAAAATATGTGTGTATATTTTTAGGTGAATTGTCTTTTTTTTTTAAATCACTACCAGGCTACCCTCTTTTTTCCTGACATTCTATTTGTTATAGTTACTTTCAGTTATCTTGAAGGCAAGAAACAAAGGGTATAATTTTTAGATTTGACATTTTTTCATAATGAAGACTCTAATTTAAAAATTTTAATCACTGCATGTTAGTTTGGATATTACTGAAACAGGCATTTTAAAATTACTTAGTTAATAATTAAATTTTGGTGTCCATAATAATCTTACCTATTAAAACTCAAGTTTAATTACTGCTTTTAATATTTTAACATAAGACTGGATAGTACTTTTTTAGCTTTTAAAAAAGTTTGAAAAGGTAGAAATAAAGCCATCAATACCTCCTCAGCCCCAGAAAAATCCCCTAAAATATTCAATGTGACAATGCAATCATTAAATGCAATTCTTAAATTTCCAACTGTAACCTGGCACTCTTTCATGTCAGGAGAGCAGCTGAGAAGCACTACCCCACTCCTCCGTATCTTGAACTGTCTAGCACTTTACAGTAAGCAGAGTCAGACCTGGCTACATTGGCCACTACAGTGTCCATGTCCCATTTGTGCTAGGTTCTAAGAGTAAGTCTCCCTGAGGCACCAATGTCACGTTAGTATAACTGAGGAAAGCACGTAATTGCTTACTTAATTTCAGTTTGCAACACCTTAAAATTAGCTGTATAGCTAATTTCTCCCAAGACAGACTATGGATTATCTTTGGAAAGAGATGCTCATGGAATCTAGTTCAGTGTCTAATATGAAAAAACAAAACAAAAACTATTCAACAAGTTTGCTGATTTGTTGAAAAAAATATCTTCTTCCTTGACACTTTAAATAAGCAGAGTATTAAAGTGGTTTGCAAAGCAGCACCAAAGAGCGTAAGAATGGTGAATGTGAGACTGGTGTCCTGGAATCATTACACATGGTATAACCTTTCCTTTTTTTGACATGGTCTGGTCTCTAATTATCAGACAATAAATATATATTAGTCAGTAGTGTAGTAGTTAAGTTTTAGACTGTTACTTGGGCATATTTATCTGTCAAATTCTCTTCTGTATTTATATTAGATCAAATGCAAAAGCAGATAATACAACTTTATATTAATGATACACATTTAGAGGCTTTCCATCTCTCTACTAAATATATTTTAATGTGCTTGAAATCCTAGACACAATACATGTGGGGAAGTGCACTGGTACATTTAGCAGCACCTAATTTCATGAGTTTCATACTAGGTGCCAAGACATTAGGTTGTCCAAATATTTTGGAAACAAATTAAAACTAAATCAGCCGTTTCTTTTCTACCCATCAGTTTATGCTTCACTCCAGGCACCTACAATGAAACTTTAAAATTAAGTAGAGAAAAACTTACCTAGTTGGGATTTTGAATAATAGTTTGCCATTTGTCCACTGTTGCAAGACTGTCGTTTATGTCTTTTTGTTGACATTTCTGTGGTCTTCCATGGTGGTCTTTTTCTTTTGTTCAATTTGCTAAGAACTTCAGAACTATCAGAAGGAGTCTTGTCATAATTAATGCATTTATTTAATTTACTATTGTCAAGTTGGCCAGGAAATTTATCAGCTGCAGGACTATTTACTTTAGCATTTTCTATTTCTTTAGATTGCTTTTTAAAATAATTTTGCCTAGCAGAATGGGATCTTAAGGTAAAGCGTTTTGATTCTTCCATGTGAGTCTGATGATTACTTCCACTGTCAACAGATTCGGGAGAATAAATAACTGTATTTAGCTTAAAAGTATTTTTGTGTTCAAGATAGTTGATCTTTCTCAAAAATATTCTACAATCTTTTAAGGTTTTTGATCTCCAATTATTTGGACATACATTTCCTAGTCTTGGTCCCTTTTCAAAATCTTTTTGGCTGCAATTTGTTCCATTTTCTTTTGCTTCTGACTTAAATTTATTCTCTAAACTAACACATGTTTTAAAGTCAGACTTTGCCACTCTCTGTTGCAAAAAGCCATCCCTGATCTCAGGTGGCAAAATAAACTGATTATCTACCGTGTTTTTCCCTTGGAGTGGGATTTCAGCATTGGGGCCCCCCTCAGTCTTATTTAAAAATTGGTTCTGGCAGAAAAATCTCAAGTTTCTCCTCTTAGAGATCCAGTCAACCGTTCCACGGGCGTGCAGCTTTCCCTCTCTTCTCCACCTTTCACGTTGCAACCTCTTAAACTCAGTCCTTTTGAATCTACCTAGTGTTAAATTACTTTTCACATTTAAGAGTGGAGAGCTAACCATTTTATGTAGTATATGCAACTTCCCTGATTTTGAAGGAGAAGATAGTGCAAATTTTTTAAAGTGCTTTTTGAAGGGGCTGGTATTAAAATCAGAATATTTGGTCCCAAATTTAACTCCTCTGGTATTTATTACTTCTAAAGGGTTTCGAGCATTTGCTTTTCTAACTAGTGAAAGAGACTGTGTTTCTGTCGTTTGCATAAACCAGGTACACAGATCATTCAAATCGTATTTTTTCCGAAAAAGCATTTTTACAGGTGAGACTTCAAGTTCTAAAAGACAGGTTTTCAAAGGGCTAGCTATTTTGCAATCATTACTTTCAGTGTGTTCCCTTTTTTTATGAACACAATTTTCAGTTTCATCTCCACTCACTTGCACCCAAGCATTTGTTATTTGCTCAAACCTATTGTTTAATTCTTCTAATAAGGAATCGCTTGAAGTAGAAGCAGCCCACCATCTGAGCAAAGGGTTTGATGAAATTATGGGGTCCAAGGATATTTCAGAAATGGGTCTTAATTTGTTATCTTCCAAACACTTTTTTGCATTCCTTGAATTTCTAGCTCCTGGTGTACCTTTGGGAGCTACTTTTATTCTTGACTGCCTATGTTTTTCCTTCTGACTTTTACCCTTCTGCAAATGGAGTTTATATGATTTATGGAGCAGAGTATTTCTATAAATAAGTGAGCTAGAAGATGCTAATGAATGTAAGAAATGCAGAGATGGTTTTCTATCCCTAACAGAATGTCTCAAAGGTATAGCAGCAACCATACTTTTTGATCCATTCTTAAATATGCCAGCTTCAGTGTGCCTTGTATCCATCTTATTGCACTGGTGAGCATACTTTTCTTCAGGCAGACTTTTTTCCAACATATGCTCTTGTTGTAAAGGAGGTAAGCAGCTGCTAATACTCACTTCTCTCTCCTGAGGTGAAATTCTATTAATAGTTACAGATATACCAGAGATTTTCACTTTTGCAGGTCTACCCGGCTTCCTAATTATTGCCAAAGGCTTCTGATTTGGTCGAATAATGTTCTTGGAAGGTTGAGGTATCACAGACTTGTTCTTGATCGGTCTAACATACTCAAAGCCACACCCTAAGATTTCACTTTCAGTAGTCAAACTTGACACAGCACTTATTCTTTCACCTGAGTCAAGTTCATATTCTCTAATATTTCTGACATTATCATAGTCAGTTGGAAAATCTGCAACCTTATTGTTTAAAGATGTAACATTGCTTACGTTTATACTTCCTTCAGAAACATGCCTTTTAGTTCTTCTTGACCTTCCATAAATAACAGTTACCGTAATACTCTTTTTATAAATACCTTCTTTTACTTCTGATAGGAGAGATTCTGGGCTTTTCTTTCCAGCACTAAAGGACTCATTTTGGCAAATGGTGATGTCCGTTTGATCAGTTTTTGGTTTTGGTGGTCTTCCAATTGGTCGCTTAATCTGTTTTACAACCTGGGGACCTATTTTTTTAGGTCTACCTGGTTTTCTTTTAAAAGATGAATCAGTTGCACTGCTTGAATTTTCCTTAGGTTCTTCTTGGGGCTTATCACTATTTGTATCATCAATAAACACTGCAGAAGATTCTGAAGTTTCTTTTCCACTATTAAATTTGTTTAGTTCTCTTTGAAGAGTGTCACTATCATTAAGATTGGAACTAAAATTTTCAAAGTTAGTATTTGGGATATCCTTATTTGTTTCCATTGTTTTTTCAATTACATGATGGTTTAAAGGTTTTTGAGAAGAAGGATGATCAACATTTGATTTAGAATTACCAACTGAAGTTAAAGTATATTTGACTCCTTCACTGCTTTTAACCTCAGATAAAAACATGAGTTTGATGGGACTAGAATAGTGAGAAAAAGAAGAGCTTTCGATGGCTTTATATTTCGTTGGTACATTCTCAACAGTGGAAATCAAGCTACCCGTATCTAAAATAGATGACTTTTTCAGATTATCAAGTCTTTTTTTATTCAAATCTATTGGAGGCATATGATTACTTTTCATATTGCTGGATGCTACCACAGATTTTGATAAACTCTGCTCTTTGCACATCATTCTACTTATAGTAAGAGTCATATTTCTACTAGCATTTTGATCTTTACCATCAATTTCTTTCAATTTCTTGGATGCTTTATATCCTTCTAATAATGACTGATTGTTCCAAGACTTCTTGGCCATATTTATTGTATCTTCTAAACGCTCCACAACAACTTGTAAATTAGAATTCATTGCAATTTTGTTTAGATCTATGTTGTGTGAGCTTTCAATTTGAATAGTTTTCACTTGATCTTTTTTTTTTGTAGATTCAGAAACTTTTTTGGACTTAGGGGATTTTTTGAGAACATAATTATTTGTTACATATATAGAATACCATCCTGGAGGCACAATATTTCGTTTAGTTCTGCTCAAAAATCCAGGACCATCACATTTCAAAGGAGCTTGAGTATTCTCTAATTTTGAGTTCTCCTTATGATTTTGCAGAAATTTTCCAGCTGCAGATTTTTCCTGTGCATTTCTTATGCTCATTTTCTCGGGTGTAGTTTTTTTTAAGCTTTCTGAAAATGTGTCAAAAGCCAAGTTAGTTTCTAAATTATGAAGAGGTAGTTGCAATGACTGTAATGCATAATCTGGTGAAAATGCTATTTCTGCTTGGTTGCTGTCTTTAAGGTTTTCAAAATTTTGTAAAGAAGACCCTTGGTAATGACAGAATTCTTCTTTGTTTGTTGAAAATATCACATCATTGCATATCAATTTCCTTGAAATTTTTTCACTGCATTTTTTTCTTATGAAATTTTCATCAAGACTAGCAAGTTCTCTTTTTATCTGCAAAGACTGCCTTCTAAACATGGGTGAATCAGGAGAGTTATGCATTGCAAATAATGTTTCTTGACGCTTTCGAAATCTTGTCTGAATAATTTTATTTTCTACCTTTTTATCGTGTTGACTCAGTAATTCCATAAAACTATAATCACTGGCCTTTGCATTATGTAAGAGGGAGGTTATTAAATCTCTCAATTTTAAATCATTATCTGTATTACAATCACTGCTAGGTAATTTGATAAGGTTTGTCATATCTGTAGTTTCTATTGATTTTAATTTTTCATTAATACGGTCCATTAAATCTTTAAAAATTACAGTAGTTTCACCTTTTTCATGATTTGTAGTACAATTATTGCTGCCTTCCAAGAGCAAAGAATCACAGTGACTGGATACTTTAGTTTTATGTATTTTATCTTCATGATAACCTTTGTCACTACTTATTTCTGCTGGTGTGAGAAATGGAGGTTGGTTAATGTTTGTTTCAAGTCTGTTATTTTCGAAGGCTGAAAGCTCTGAGATGACATCTTTCAATTTTTCAAATCCTTCAGGCTGTACAGGTGATAATGGTGGGGGTGAGGGACTTCGAGATCTACACAGATCTTCAAGGCTGACTGAAACATCACCCCGTACTTCCTTTGACGAAAGAGGAGTATGAAAGGCCAGTTTTGTAGAGTGAATGTTTGGAAACAGTCCAGAACAGCACCTGTGAGAAGTGTAACTGTTTGCAATTCCTCTATTCACTACTGTCTTAATGTGTTCAATAGTTACAGTTTGGCACGACAAACAATGTAAATCTCTAATACAGACTGGCAGAGGCACAAAGCCAGGGCTTTGTCTTTCATTTTGTAAACACCCTCTTTCTGCCAGCCTATATTCACAACTACAGAACAGACCATGGAAATCATCTTCCATTAGGGACTTGTGAGATTCTGAAGACACAGTATAGGATGGATTACAACAGCAAAGAGAAGCAGCATTCTGCTCTTGGACTAGAAATTTCAACATAGCCAAAACTTGTTGCTGGTGATGTATGCACAAAGATTCCAAAACTTTGCTTAATGCTGATTTTCCTTTTTCCATTTTAGTAGCTTCCTCTGATTTTGCATCAACAGTTGAACTAAAAATAAAAATCAAACAAAAAATGAATTACAGCAAAAATACCAACATTATAAGGAGTTATAATTTTAACAGAGTTTGAACAAAAGATATTTTGGTATTGCTGGACTGCCAACTTCTACAGAGCTGCAATAATGGCACCTTGATTGTTGTATAGCTTAAGTAAAATGAAGCACTGATGATTATCTCCTACGGCAAAGTCTAAGAGTCAAAACAAAGCCCTAGTTTTGTTATATAAAGCTGATGATTATAGATATGATTATATTTCCAGATTGCTAGTGTTTAGTTCTTTGAATATATTAAGAATATTTATTGGAAAGTGCTTCACCAGGAGTTAAAATTTTTGTAAAGTAGACATTTTATAAGTTACTTTGATAATTATTGGTTGGTATTAGTGTAAATAAAAAAAGAGATGTATGAGAAATCTTATCTTTATTTAAAATACATATTTTTTTCAAGTTAATGAAAATATTATTAATAAAAGCTTTGCATAATCACAAGAAAAAGTAAGGGATTTAGATTTCATATAAAGAACAAAATGTCTGTTCTAAGACTAAGCTGCAGGCATTTTAACCTAATAAAAATAAAAAAATTAATCTATTAAAAAATGAAATCTATTTTAATTGATTTTAATTACTAAAGTAATTACATTGAAACTAAAGGCATTACTTACCTAATTATTTAATTTCAAATGCTGGAAAATGTCCACTGCAGAAACTAATATATATATATCTAACTTTAACTAAAACTCATTATTACTTAGCAACCAATGTAGAAGTCTACAATTTTTTTTTAATCCAGCTACCAGCAGTAAGAAGAATAATATAAAAGAATTCTGTTTCAGAAAAGCATCCATTTAAATTAAACATATCACCAAACTCTGTACATGAAAACAGCCTCCCACGCCTGACTTATGTTTGTTGTTATTGCTAGAAGCTCCTGGTTTGTAGAATTGAGGGTTGGAATTGGGATACATTGATTATGAATTGCTACAGAAGAATGTATTTTATTTAATAAAAGGTTATGTTCGTGTATATTAAAAATTAATGAATTATTTTAAATTCAAAAGTGGGACTGATTTTATTTTGTTTGCTAAAAAATGGCTTAATTTGTTTCACGGACAAGTATGCAACATTTTATTTACATTTTATAAAAAGTTATTTGAATAGGAAGAATACCAAGCAACTTTTGAACATTAGATCAAATTTTTTCTAGTAAAAAAATAACTTTACTAGATTCAACTATTTCACTAAAACTAGTATGTGATTAGATATAAAGCAGTTATCAAAGTGAGAAGAGATAGGAAATTACAATAAAGTTCACTGCCACCTCTAGACAGATGAAGATATGACATGACCCCAGTAACATTTTCTTTCTGAAAATAAATACTATAAATTTTATCATGGTTGGGGGTGTAAAATGATGGAACTATATCCCAAGATTCAATATTAGCTAATTCAAATAATATATGTAGGGAACAAAGGCCAGAGGAAAAAATGTCAACTATCAATTATAAAGATATAAATGAAAACATGCTATTTTTCAGCAAATTAAAAATTGTAATTTTCACATAAGCATACCCCCCCCCAAAAAAATCTCTGATAAACAGACCTGAACAGTTTCTTTAGAGTTACTATATGGCCTATTAAACACATATGTGACTGAACAGTTAAAGATTTTTACATACTTCTCAGAAAAATACATTGTACTGTATGTTAAAGATTAATTTGCTTTCATAACAGTTCCTGAAATGCTCAAATGCTGTTTTCTGTTAGTAAAATCAAGTAAAACAGAGAATATAAATTAATGACTAATGTTAACTATTCTGAAAACCACAAGATTTTTATCTCTTCTAACATTTTAAGGAAATCTATATTTTAAAAGTTTCTTACTCAGTTTATTACTTCTAATAATGAAATTCTAAAAAATACCATAGTGGCCAGTAATTTCCATCTAATGCTGTATGAAGAATAGCTTAATAAAGTTCCTAATTAGATATTCAGATATTGGATTAGATTCAGATATTTGATAATTAAGTCCTCAAATTATAAAACTCCATAATATGCTTACTTAGCCTCAAATTTTTCCTTTTCAAAATTCTTGCATGTTAAAATCTCAAAGAAAAACATAATACGTGAAACCTAATATGAATAATAGTTGAATACTCATAAGTCTCCAATATAGAATTTATTCCCAAGTGACGAAAGGTTCTAAAATTGTATCTTTCATAGCTTCCTTTGTTTTAATGCTAAAAATTTTTCTAACCTTTTCCTGTTTGATTTATAAACCAAAACATCCTGCCTATTCTTGCGTGTTACTATCCGTTTTCCCATTACAAATTTTGTTATTGAAGTAGTTTTAGAGAAAGTCCATTTCTAATATTTAATCTTAATAAAACTGCTTCCTAGAATGAATTAAAGAAGTCAGTGTAGTCAGTTTTTTCTTTGCTTTTCTTTTTTCTCTTTTACTGAATGAGTAAATCAATCACACACCAACAGTGTTGTAGATTTAAGTGCAAAAGCATTGAAGTGCTTTACTACAAATTACAACCTAGAAACACGTTAACTGAACAATTAAAATTCATACAATCAGATTTAGATATATAACAACACAAAGTAGGAACAGAATTACAGTACATTTACAACACAAGACAGATACATGAATTCATTAGAAAATATTGTAATAAATAATTCATGAATTATAGTGCAATTGATTTATGCATAAATATAACTAATTGCCTAACAATCAGTTTATATTAACAAAATCTGTCAAAATCAAGGCAGCCACAGAGTTTTACTAAATTACTGCGACAATGGAAATACTGCAATTAAAAAACAAATACAAGTATTTGTACTGTAAACAACTAAAAAAATCAGTCTCACTAAAGTTAGTATACAATTTAATATAAAATTGTCATTAGCTACCAGAAGTGGTTTAAACAACTTTACTGAGCAGTAGTTTTCTAAAAACAGAGGCACTGTTTTTTTATTTTCCTTTTTTCTTTTAAATATAAAATACTTGAGGAACATTCAAATAAGTAGAAAGCACATAAGGGTTGCTTTCACCTTCATTAAAAGTCTGCTGAAACTGGATATTTCAGAAAATTGTCAATTGATAAGTAGTAACTGGTAACTAAATTTATAAAGTACTTTGAAAGTTTAACATAAAGAACATCTTAATAGAATCACTGGTGAGAAGGGGAACCCATAAATTTCCCTGCCTTTCCTCGTTCATATAATCAAAAGTTAACTCAATAATTAGAAACTTTTTTCTTTTAAAAGTTATGGGTTGATCATTACCTATAAGCTATCAAAAAATATTTAATTTATTATTTCTGACCAAAAATAAATAATACAAGTACTAAAATGCTGCAAATTAACTATAATATTACCTATAAAACTACTGATCACTGTGAAGTCAATAGCAAAATGATCCCTGATTTTATGAATCCTGTAAAGTTTTTGGTCAGGTCATCTTTTAAATGATATAAAAGAGTTCTGTTAAGTATCCCTTTACTATAAACTTCTCAATCAATTTATTAATGTAAATATAGTGTGAGGAATAAAAAAGCTCAATACAATATAAATATTATGTAATGCATTCAAGCCCCCAAATTTTTGCAAGTAAAATTCTATATAAAGAGGTCAATAAAATTGTGTGGAAACATTTACTTTATCTTTAACTTTGTTTTTTCAGTGGGGGGAGGGGTAATATATTAAATAATCCAAGTTCTGGCCCTCACAAAATATGGCTTAATTCTTTAAAAAGAAAGATGACCCTGACATCTGCTGTTTTGCAATCTATTATGTATACTTTCTTGGGGGGGAAAAAAAAGAGCAAGAGGATTCATACCCTACTATGCAGGTAACATTAACAGCTGAAGAGGGTTCGGTATAGATCTAAGAGACCAAATAAATACTTAATTGTTTAGGTTCCCACTCTTCAGTTTCTTTAAACATATGTAAGCAGTTTTTAAATGTAATAGCTGAAAAATCTCTTTAGTATTACATCTATATGTGATTATTAGATACACACAAACACAAGTGCAAAAACACAAGTATTTGACAAGGTGCACTTTTTTTTTTAAAATTCAGCTTTAAGTATTCCTTTTGGATTTAGGAAAACTGGCTTAGAAAAATGATCAGAACCTGAATTTTAACAGAGAAAAGGGGTACTCAAAGAACTTTTAATATATGAAGCAAATCCCCATTCTTTATATGGAGGCACATGCTTTATAACATTTTACTACTAAAACTGCATTCTCCATAAATCCAACATGGATACTCTGAACCACATTTTAAAACTGCTATATAAAAATTACTTATCTCTCTTATGAGTCTGGTAAAAGTTAAAATGCACTGTCCAACTTCTAACTACCCAATTAGTAGAGAGTTTACATTACTGAAAGTTCAAAACAGCTTCAGTGTTAAATATCTGTAAATCTATTCAAGACCCTGAACAAACTGCAAATTTGGTTATTAGCAAAATGATAATGTTCTGCCCACCAAAATGAAATCTGTAATTCATTTTGATAAACTGAAAATGTTTTGAAATGTCACAGCAGCAAATATATTAAAGTTACACTGAGGTTTTTCAATAGCAGGAGTGTGTCACAATCCTTAAAATTTAAAGTAGTCATAACATCAACTAACCAGCACATTTAAACCAAAATTATCATTCTCAAGTTTTTTCTGTGCACATTATAAACATGCTCTAAGTTGCATTCCAACTTTCTTTTCTAACCTTACACATTAGCTTATTTTTCAAATGAAAAACAAAATTAAATTATTTTAATAATTAAATTTAAATTACTTTTTGTCCTTAGTATTCCATTTATATTAAAAGATTCTATAGCTGCTGGGGTTAACTATGTGTCAGTTTCTTTTTTAAAAGCATATACCTTATAAACCCCAACATCCTGCTAAATCAACTATTAAATGATAAATATTAAATTTCATTATACATATCATTTAAGGTTTTCTTTTCTATTCCTGGTGGATGCACTTGAGTGCATTTCATATTTCATAGAATGCACTGTAGTGTACTAATACTGTATATATTAATTTTTCTTAGCATGGATATAGCTGTCTAAACTTTGTTGTTTGATGTACTTACAATAACTGTAAGTATGTTATGTTAAAATGTTTACAAACTATTAATATCATATTTCCATTATAAGATGGTTCAACTGAATGGCTGGAGTGGTCTTTCACCTATAAAAATGTTTCACTTGACAATTACTCGTTTTCCCACAACGCTTTATGCTATTGACTACTAAAGAAAACCTGAATCTTTTTCACCTATTTATACAAGGATTAAATACAAACTATCAGAATTAAGTAAGCAACTATATAATCTGTCCACAGTGAAAACCCTGAATAAAACTTTTTTCAAAAGGCATGTAAGTGGTTTTTGAACTGTAAAATTTCATGTCTCCTGTCAGAGTGAGCATCTGTAATTCCCACACGTGTGTATATAGACACACAAATACACACCTGTGCACATACACACACGCAAACACACATACACACACGCACATACACACACACAAACATTTTCCTAACAAATAATCTACACAGGCTTGCTGCCGTTTTTGCAGCTGCCAGTCCCTGAATCTGTCATATTATATAACCCAGTGTCTGCTAATCGGAGTTTCTTCTTCGGAGGAGTCTTCAGTGTTCCAGATCTTTCTTTTACCTTGTATTCTAAAGTGCTGTGAGGTACCCCATAAATTCCTTGTGCTTTGGAAACACTCATTTTTCCACTCATTACCATTGCAATAGCCTCTTCCATTATTTCATGATCATATTGCCGATAACGGCCACGTTTTTTCCTGGGTTGCTTATTATCTTTTCGATCCAATCCATCTTCAGTATTTTCAGAGGTTCCATCAACTGTTCCATTTTTAGAATTAAGACACAAAGGAGAGAGGTCCCCATGTAGAAAATAAGAGTCAACACTTGAGTGAGTTATGGGCCCAGAACATTCTATTTTGTTCTGTTTAGGGAGTATATTTTTCAGTTTTTGGAGAGCTGATCCTTCTAGGACTGGAGAGGTTTTGGAAACTTGATACATAACATCCAGCAGACCAGGACCATCAGGTTGTTTGGAAACAGAACTTACTCGTAGCTGAGGAATTTTTAACTGTACAGTAGGATGTGAAGTTTCATACTGTAGGCTTTCATTTTTTTCTTTAAATTGAGTAACCATTTTCTGTAGAGTTAACTGATGGAGGTAACTGGAAGCTGTTGGGAATTTTAATTCTGAGGTTTCAAGTAGATTGAGTTTACTTTTTTCTGTGCGCTCTGCTTGAGCTCTTGCCCACAAGGCTACTTTTTGCAGCACTGCACAAGTTTCTTTACTGTCTTTATATGAGTAACTATCATTGAAATCTCGAGTTTTGTTTTTAAAAGATGCAGGCTTCCCTGCTGGTAAGGCTTCTAAGTGGAGAAGTAAAGTTTTTTGAGGTATGCCATAAAGTATGCCTGCTTTATTTATGTCCAGTGCTCCAGACTGAAT
Organism: Micronycteris hirsuta; assembly: GCA_004026765.1. Classification (NCBI taxonomy): domain Eukaryota; kingdom Metazoa; phylum Chordata; class Mammalia; order Chiroptera; family Phyllostomidae; genus Micronycteris; species Micronycteris hirsuta. The sequence continues at coordinate 20,089 of PVJI01004504.1, read as the reverse complement.
GTCTTTCAAAGCTTTTGAGAGCAAACCATCTGCAAACTCAGCACTTCTTTCCACATAGTCCTCTCTGTTTCTGGGTAGTCTCCTGGATGGATGGAATGAAACGATGGTAAACTGATGTATGAGAGACTCTCACACAGCTATGGAAGGGGAGGGTCCACTCCTTTATTATACGCCTTGCTTAGGTAACATCACTGCTTATACTCTTTAAGTCTGTGAGATGTAGTAGTTACTCCTTATCAAAGCAAACGCTACAGTCCTGGTAGGACAGTGTGTCAATCATACGGTGGCCCCAACAGGCAGACCTTCCAAGAACATAAAATCCTAACTCAGTATTTGGAAAAATACTCTCATGATGTTGCTATTCCTCTGACAGATGCTTGCAGAGCAACACTTAGAATTTTTACTCGTACAATCAGAGTTCCATTATAAAAATTCCCAAACCCTAAAGGAGTTTGTTAGTAGAAACGTGACGTTACCGCTAAACAAGTAATAAAAGAGTCAACCCCTTAAAGGAAATTTGCAGCAGGAAGAATATTTCCAAACACAAACACCCCATATTCCACAAGACCAATTTTTCTCTAGACAAAAACTTACAATTTGAAACAAGAAATAAGTTATATTTGGGTAAAATAATTTTAGATATTATAAATGTTATTTCTACTTCAAATTTATCATTGTAATTTCAGTTTCTCAAACAAAAAGCTTGCTATATACCTCATGATTCAAATGCTACTACAGCTTTAGTTTAAACAAATTATTACTACACTCTACATCTAAGATTTAAACGTGACAAAAAAGCTCCCTGTATATTTTGTTAATGGGAAGATGCAAATTATTTAAAAAATCCCAAAATCCAACAGAACAGCATTTCATACTTATCTATAAAATTAATGTAATGACAGATTTCAATCAAAGCATAAAAGGACTTTCTTGTGGTGATTATGAGGTATATTAAATAGTTTGCCACCACACCTAAAGCACAATGGAGAAAACATAAACACTATCAGCTAACTGTAAGAATTAGTAAGTATAGTACTTTTAAAATTTATTGTTTAAAAAAATTAAATAGTAAAATTACATATTTCCCTTAAAACTGCCTCCTGAATACTGAATTTAAAATTCTCTCTACTTGTCCTGCTTCTCAGTTTATATAATATGGTTTAGTTGGTAGTTCATTTTAGTAACATGAACTAAAGTTTGGTGATTGTTCTGATAACTTTTCTTTAACAGAAAGAATAAAAAGAAAGAGAAAGGACACATGGAAGGTATGAGAGACAAACACTTATGAGTGACAAAGCTTCTGGAGGAAAACTGTATATGTCAATCTACTCAGAGCAGTATTAAGAGTTCTCTGCAGAGATAATTTTATATTAATGTTATAGTATATTTCCTAGATATTGCTTACCCAGCCATTGAATTTTCAGAAGTAGGATCACATATGGATGACTCTTCAGATTTTATGCTGGTTTTCTTTGTAGAGAGATCTAACACTCCATCCCCTATAATTTTTGCAAGAGAAAAAACTTTATATTTGTGACAAATTAAAGAAACAAACAGGCTATGGCACAAAACCTGTTTAAAATCAACTCTTGGTCACCTTTCCCACTGTCTGCAGTGAACAGCCATTTGACTGCTCATCCATGACTGTTTTCTATTCAAGGATGCCCAGATGATTCTTTGGGAAAGTAGGAATGATGTAAAGTGCACAAAAGAGAGCATGGAAAATGATAATAATAAGAACAATAATTAGCATTTACTAGGACTAGCAATATGTGGAACACATACTTTAGGTAAGCTGTGACTCCATGTGTAACCAATGTGTTTTTAGAAATTACAGTGTAAAAATGTACTATTTTAAATAACTGAAATGTAGAACTGTTGAGTCATATATCATGGTTATATCTGTGACTGAAGATATGACATCATAACGCTTTAGGAATATACCTGTTTGAAAACAATCGCCTAAGTATTTGTCATTAAAATGTAGTTACTTTTTATTACTATTACAGTATTAAATTTACATAAATAAAACTTCTATGATTCAGATACTGTTAATTTGACAAACTTTATGATCACAAAGGATAAAAATAAACTATGAATTTAAAACACATCATCAGGGTCCTGGCTGGGTAGCTCAGCTGGTTAGAGTGTAATCCTGATACACTAAGATTGCAGGTTTGATCTATGGTCAGGGCACATAAAACAATCAACCAATGAATGCATAAATAAGTGGAACAACAAATCAACGTCTGTCTTTCTCTCTCTCCCCTACCCTCTCTCCCTCTTCTTTCTCTAAAAAAATCAATAAAAAGATAAAACACAGTAAATAATACTGTTATAATACTATCTTTATTGACAGCTAAAAAATTAAAAATTTAAGCTGTAAGAAAGGAATCATAAGAAAATATATGTTTAAAAATATACTAAAAAATACTTTTTTTAAAATCAAGTGGGTTTTACTGTTATCATATAACTCTACTTAATACTTAAGTGCCCTGATAAGACACAAAAATGAAGAAAAAAAAGAAAACATTCCACCTATAACCTACTATGTATAATTCAAAATAATTTCAAATGCTTACTATGTGCAAAGCACTATTCTAAGAATTTGGGGAGCAGTAGAAGAAACAGCATACCAAGTACCTATTATGGTGCTTAAGACGTAGTAAGGTAAGTCATACACCACCACCATCACCAACCAATGTGTTTTTAGACGGCTGATTAAGAAAAACAAAGCTGAGTAAGCTGACTGAGTATGGAGAGTAAGCCAAAGAGGGTGCTATTTTATTGAGTGTTATCAGTAACGGTCTCTCTGACTTGAACAAAGTGAGGGTACCAACCAAGCAGATTACCTGGGGAAAGCTTCTGGAGGAAGTTAGTGCGAAATCTGTAACACGAAATCATGTCTGGAATGTCTGAGGAAAGCAAAGAGGTCAGGGTGGCTGGAGTAGAGAAAGTCAGGCTGAGTAAGATGAGAAAAACATTGTAGAAAGTCAAGTCTTATTGGGCCTTGTAGGCCATGGTAAGAAATCTGAATTTTATTTTGAGAGAGACAGGAAACCATGGCAGAATTCTGATAAGACTGACACAATTTTCATTTGTTTTGGAAGCATCAATCTGCTGTGAGGAGAATGGACTGCAAGGGTCTACGGGTGGGAAAGTGCTCTGCTATCTCTCATTGGTGGGTTTTCACACTTCCAGTTAGTTTCCTCTGCCCAGAGACTCCTAATCCTCTCTTCCTTGTATCCCCATACTCATCCTAATTCTCACCAAATCTTACTCATCATTCAGTCATTCAGGTACAACTTGAATTTGGTTGATCTTCATTACTTATCTATACTATTTAGCATTTGGTAGGCTGTATTCTAGTTTTTACATATTTAGCAGAATTAGCAACCTGACTGTAAACCATGTGAAGGCAGAGACCATGTCCATTTTATTCACTGATGTATCCCAACTGCCTAGAATAGTGCCTGGCACACAATATGTGTTCAATAACATTTGCTGAATAGAATTTTGAAGAGCTCAAAGAAATTCAGTATGGCTAGAGGTTAGAATGCCTAGATTAAAAGGAGCCCTGGCCAGGTTGCTCAGTTGGCTGGGATGTCATCCCTTACACCAAAAGGCAACTGATTGATGCTTCTCTCTCACATTGATGTTTCTCTTTCCCTTCCTCTCTTTCTAAAATCAATATAAAAAATATCTTTGGCTAAGGATTAAAAATTAAAAATAGTAAAAGGGGAAAATGGACAGGTAAACAAACTATACGGTACATCGTACCTTAAAAAATTTAACTTGAAGTATCTTGCCCTAGTTTATCCATCAAACCCAATTTTACACTCAGTCTCCAACTCACACTTCCTGTGTATCTAACCACTTGTAGTTCCTTAACTCTGCTACGTGGTGTCAGGACTCTCAAACTGCACTGCATAATTCCCTCTGCCTGGAATGGTCTTTCTAGCTTTTTGACTTGTCAAACTCACTCTCTTTAAAGACTGAAATCCCAAGTGGAAGCTGATTACTTTCTCCTGTGAGTCAACAGTGTCCTGTAACACTTACGACATTCTCATGCAATTATTGACTTACATATCTTCTTCTTCTATAAGACCAACTCATGAAGGTCAGAGGTCTTACCTTTTTTATTTTTACTTCATAAATAGTAGAGTGCTATAACCTACTAAATTTTAAAGAAAGAAATATCTTTTCTGTTATCCCATTTTTCTTCTTCAGCAATTAAAATTTTACTACTTCAAGACCTCATAAGACGATTCAAAAAACAATGACCTAATCCATATTCAGATTTATCATTCAATTCACTAGTTTTGATTTTGCTCATGTTTAATGTAGTTTGTAGCAGGTCAAATACACTATTAGTGTATTATTCCTAGTTAATGTTACAGAATGAATTAATAAAAAAGTCTCCAATTCTAAACTCTTCTACACTTTTAATATGGTCGAAGTAAAGTCAATTATTCCACAAACCAGAAATAAGGAGGTACAACAAACCCCATCTCTCTCTCCTCTATATTAACTGTGCAAACTAGTCTATAGCTTCCTAGCTAAGGCAATAAAGGCATGCTTGTCCTTTTCGGACCACTCACTGACTGCTGTGTTGAGAGCCACACACAACCCTGGTTATAGCTAGGATGAGCTTGAGAAGAAGTGCTGTTCCATCTTTAATAGAGCTACGCAAATCAGGCCTATACTCCTGATTCCTTTTCTTTAGGAATTCTAAACAGTGACCCAGGTGAGAAATACTTTTATATTTTTTGCCCCTTCTCCAAACCTAGGTTGCCTATGTTAGAAATTTTGCTCTAAAAGTATCTGTTAACTAAAGAAACACATTAAACTCTGTTAGTTAGTGAAAATGGAAAATATACTTCTTCAACACATTTCTGCCACAGAGTAAAATTCTTTAATCGATGAACACTTACATAGTGAATACAAGATACATAGATACACGTGTAAAAGATTTTTAGATAAATTTTAGTTATGTATAGAAAATCTCACCTTTTTAAAGGAATATTATCACCTATACTATTTTGTATTTTGCTGATATCATAATTCCATTTTCCTTCACAAAGGCTGTAACTCAAGAACTAGAAAAGGGGTAATGTATTACCCCATGACTCCATGAATTAGAAAAACAAAAACAAGAAGGGGAGAGGCAGCTTGGGAAGAAGGATTAAGAAAAACGAAGATCGCACCCGGCTGGTGTAGCTCAGTGGATTGAGCGCGGGCTGGGAACCAGAGGGTCCCGGTTCGATTCCCAGTCGGGGCACATGCCTGGGTTGCGGGCCAGGTCCCCAGTGAGGGTGTGTGAGAGGCAACCATACATTGCTATTTCTCCCTCTCTTTCTCCCTCCCTTCCCCTCTCTCTGAAAATAAATAAATAAAATCTTTAATAAAAAAAAAAAAAGAAAAAGGAAGATCAGGAGTGGGAGATGAAGGGCATTTTCTTGCTCCTGTTGATACTTCTATTTAGCTAAATGGTGACTACATGAATCAGCATCACTCCTTCACAATGGAACTACCACATCATAACCAGATTGTTTTTTGTGTACATATTTCCAAAGTACTAATAATTAACTCAATGAATAAAAACTAAGCACTTATTATACTAAATGTTCTAGGGCAGCGATTTTCAACTGGTGTGCCATGGCATGCTGGTGTGCTTGCAAGAATTTTTAAAAATAGGATACCTGACTATTTAGTCAGGGGCACTGAACTCTTTTCCGTTAGGTTGCCAAATTAAAAACAAATTACAATAGTGAACACAACAATAGCTGTCTGGTGTGCTTCAAAATTATACTTATTTTTTTGTCTAATTGACAAAAAATGTATTTTTTGGTGTGCTGCAGAACTTTAGTAATTAGTTTATGTGTGCCATGCGATGAAAAGGGTTGAAAATCGCTGCTCTAGGGCAATACAAATTAAGTAGAAGAGAGAGAGGGAGGCTGAAACTTATTTACCATTGGTAGGTACCTAGGTTGCTTTAGTTTTTCACAACTACAAACAACGCTGAAATAAAAATCCTTCCAAATATTTTCTTGTGTATAAAAATTTTTCTTGGACATATTCAGTAGATATTTCCAAATTTCCTATATCCTTGACAAGACCTGGTATTGTTGAGATTTTTAATTTTTGCTAACATGATTAGTAAGAAAAGTAGTAGGACTAAAACAACAGTGCATTTAATACGCATTACATACAGTTTTTAAAGCACACAAAATTATTTTGCTTATGGATATATAAATAGGTTTTATCGGTGGCTGCTTCTAAGAATAAATGAAAGGATGAGACAGTTCTGGGTGACAGCAACAAGCTTATTATGCTGTTATTTTTCTGTATATTTGAGTATGTCCCTAAAAATAAATACAAATTGTTTCCATTTATTGGCTGTAGATTGGACAAATCACCTTCTCAGAGGCTTTGCCTAATCATTTATTCTAACACAGTAGCATCTTCCCGCCTGCTACTGTTATTACTCCTTGCTGTCACTGAGTTTTATTTCCATTATAGGTCTTATCACCTTGTGAAATTATATTTTTATTGATTTGTTTATCTTTTTTCTGTCTACCCCAGAAGAATATAAGACCCATGAGGGCAGAAACATTTCTATCATGTTCTTTATTGTTTCCTTTGTACCCAGAAAATGACTGGTATACTACAGCCATAGTAGTGTAATGATTCTTAAAAAAATTTCTACTTATCTGTTACCAAATAGAGTAAGGGAAAATAATTCTAAAAATGTCAGGTCATTACAAGGCAGTGCAATAATCAATTTTCATGTTAACTCTTAATATTCCTTATGTTGTTTGAGAAAGTATAATAATATTTTAGGGTATTTTTCGAACTGAAGTATTTAAAATAAAAAATTTCAATGCTCAAAGATCATAAACCAATGATCAAATCTCATTTTGTCAGTAGCATTTGAAAATAGTGAAGTTTTTTAATCCAATAAATCCAGTATGTCATGTATCATACATGCACTGGGGATACAATCACACAGTCTCCTGCTCTCAAGCGTAGATTACAGTGGGGAAATAAGCATGGAAACAAGTACAGTGTAGTCAGAAATTTACTATATTGATGTTCTACTAGGATATTCACTGGAACTCATGGTAGAAAATGACACCAACAAGGCCAATGAAGTGCCGCTGTTTCGTCTGCCCACATTTGATCTTGCTTGGTATAGGACTGGTCAATTCTTCATGGCTGTGATGATAATGATAAAGGTCCCTAGGGTACAAATTTCTTCTGTGCTTTATAATTAAGGAGAAGTTTTTATCTTGTTCCCAGATTAAAACTGAAATTGAAAATAATTTTTGATATGCCAATGGTATTTCTACCTGTATTTTTAAGTATACAGGGGAAAAAAAGAGTCATTTGTACAAGCAATGCATGACTGACTTACTCCGAATTTCTGAGGTTCAGAGTATTTATGCAAATTTGTAGAAATGAAAGTACAAAAAGAAGTATCTCTAAATAGAAACACTTGTTAGAAAGTAATACCTACTAACAACTTTCTAACAAGGTGTTCATTTCATTTGTCTCTCCAAAGGACGAAAACACACACATGTGCACAAACAAATGTATCAAAGGGTATCTGCTCAATTTTTTATCTAAATAATTTGGTATGCAAAGTAGGCAGAGTTAGAGCCTATCAACCCATATCACAGAAGTATGGTTTATTAACAAAAATCTGATTTTATTACACAGCACTTACAGCAATCTAGCAGCTTTCTGTGCTTCTAGGGAAAGTCAAAAGCCTTACTATATCCTACAGGGCTTTCTCATAATCTGGTCCCTACCTATTTATTTTTAGCCTCATCTATTATCAGTCTCTCTTTTGCTCTCTACATTACAAGTCACACTAAACTAAATGATTTCTATCCTGAAGAACACTGAAATCATGTATGATAGTCATCCCAATTAAAATCATCAAAAAGACTTATATCCACTATCACTACTCTTTTCAACCTCAGGATGTTCACATACATTTTTTGTGCACTTTCCCTAGGACATCACAGTAATGTAAATAATTTACATTACTCATTTTTCTACATATACTTGGATCTGCCTTACCATTTAAGCTCACAGAATCAAAGAATATCAGAACTGGAATTTAACTTTTAAAATTTCATCTATCCTATCACTCATCTAATGCTTTTGAATACCTCTAAGTAATGATAAGGCAACCAGGGAATCATTTGCCTGTTTAAATATTCTTTCTTCTATGGGCCCAAAGTTTGTTTCTACCTAACTTCTAGCTTGTGATCCTAATTCTACTCACTGGGCCATTCAGACGTTCAGTTGTACTTCAGTTTAACAGCCATAAAAAAATTCACAGATCACTATCACGCTACTTCTAAGGCTTCACTTCTGTGGTGATAAGGACAGAGGTAGAAAGTATGGAGAGACTAGTGTTTGGGTATCTTTTATGAGTCAGTTCTTTTATGTTTCACTTTTCACACTGCTCCAATGAGTTTGCTATTATTATTGCCAAATAACAACGAGGAAGTGAAAGTTCTAACAGGTAAAAGTTACTTGTTTAAGTAACTTAAGGAGCAGAAGTGGGGTTTCAACCACAAGTCTTTCAGATATCAAAGCCCATGTTTTAGTCTCTTTAGAATGCTAAACTGCCTTCCACAAAGGAGAAGAGACATAAGAGGGTATGAAACTTGGAAAAGCGAAACAAAGAAAAAAATTTTAAAAATCTTATGCTTTCTAATTTCCAAACTTTGTGGTGATATATTTTTCCTTAAGCCTTATATTATAGTCATCCTTGACATTTTGTCATTTAACCTACTATTTCATATCACATACATTCATATAAAATTTAAAAAAATAATTATTTCTATATTTCAGCTCCCTCTCAATTTTAATCTTACACATTAAAAAGACAATTTTCTTTAAAGGAAGACTTGTGTACTTTTCTTTAGAGCTCCAAACACTACAATGCTTTCTGATGTCAAACTTAATGCTGATATTTTTCTGGCTTCAAGAACTGACAATAACATCCCAACCTTGTGTTAACAAAAGCTACTTTAGTTCTATCTTCTCAAGTCAAACACTTATTTACTATCCTCCATAAGCACTTAAAAGGTCCTTCCTTCCTTTGCTCTATAAATTATGGCTCTTCTTTCAATTAACCATTAGATAAGTCCTACATAGCCCTCATCATTCAGACTCTTATGAAAAATGAATATATAGTTAACCACATGATTACATTATATTTATCACTTGTATTAACTTTTCTTTTTCCCTATTTACATTAACAATGGAAGATATATCATCTGTTTTTTTATTTTTCATCTAAGTGTAAAAAACTGAACAGCAAGTGCTTAATACCTGTTTCCAGCTCCACATTTAAAAAAATAGTTTTTAATCGTATACCTCTCTTTGCAATATATTTTGCATTTAAGTTGCACATTAAGATTCTCTCATCATACACTTTAGTGTGAAAAGAGACTGAAAGCAAGTCAAATTTCGTTTTTTATAAATAAAAGTCAACAGCAATATAAAAGCTCTAACTTAGCACTTCTCAGTAGTCCATATCACACAGGCTAATTACAAGTAATATCACTTATCAAATTTCTCTATAAATATAAGGTTACATACATTTAAGAATATTAAAACAAAATTATATATTACAAACACAAAAGTCTTACCTTGCTGAGTATTTTGTTCTTGCATTCGATTCACAGTGAGGTCTAAGGGGCCTTCCTGCTCTTCCTGAAGGGAGTTTTCTGCTTGATTCATTTGGATACTTTTATATATTAGACTTGGTCCGATTGAACCATTTCTGTTTTCTTGAATTTTACCACTTTTGGAAATATACTCAATTGCAAACTGACGTATCATCTTTTTCATTAATTCCTGAGCAACTAGGGGAATGTTAGGATCACAGTTCTGAGGAAGATCTAGAGAAGAAATAAATACAATAAGCATTAAAAAATGAAATACAAAATATTAATATTTAAACTTACCTTTTTTTATTATAAATTAATGATTTCAGAAGTCTTTTTAGCATCAGTACATAATTACCAATGGTTTAAGACGTAGGGACAGAAATGCTGTAGATTTAATTAGTATTATGATAATATATCAACCCAAACGTTGGCATATTTAATCACTTACTAAAAATAAACATTTTTGATCACAAACTAAAATACAGATAAGGAATTTGACATAGTTCACATCTGTCTTTTCTTAATAGTTTTTATTCAAATGTATTCTACTAGATATTAAAATTCAGTATGTGAACATAAATTGTATATATATGTTATCAAGCAATTTTTACTTAATATACAAAAGTACATACATTTCTATTAAAAAAACATCTAAACTCTCATAACTGTTAATTATCATTAAATTCTTCAATTTTGTCAAATGTGTATTTCATATACAGCTTGAATGTCATTAAGGGTTTTTTATTTCCTCACCTTTTTATATTGAGAAATTTCAATCAGACAGAATAAAAGCATAGTACAATCACACAGACAACCTCAACCAAGATTCAAGAATTGTTAGTATTCTACCACATTTGCTTTCTTTTAACCTTTTTTTGGTTTGCAGGCCCACTAAAAGTAAATTGTAGAATTATGACATTTCACTCCTAAAGGTTTCAGCAAGCATCTACTAAGATTATCCTATAAAAATGGCAATATCATTATTAAAGCTCTTAATCCTTGATCTCCAAGTATGCTGATCGGTTACAACCATAATGAAGGTCAGCAGTGATAACATTACATACGAAGTATACAATTCTACTTGAAACTTGTACAAGAAGTCAAAACAATCGAATGATTTTATAGTGAGAGTTGTGGAATAAAGATGGTAATAAAAAGTTGTGGTATTGGGGAAGGGGGTTGGTGGTAGCTTTTCACACACACTTCTGGTCTCAACCCAATGCTTTTATTTACTCTGCTCCTTCAGAGGTAGAGCAGCTGGCACACTGGAAAGGATGACTAAGCATACTTGGTTAGGCTCCATACTTCAAGTTGGTCCTCTTTCTTGAGATGCTAGTTCTTTGCTCCTTAAATGCCTCAACACTTGCACAGGCAGATCAGTGTTATATGAACAGGTCTACTGCTCTGGGGCTGTCTGAGACTGAAGGGTCAAGTTTCTTTAGTTAAGGAGTTCAGTATTAGCTGGAGAACTTGTCTAGGATATATGAGAGCAAGTTTTTGAACTAGCATTTATTGTTATAGATTCCCAATTCTAAAATGCAAGAAGGTTTAAAAAAATAGTATTTGGAGGTGAAAAGAGGCAACAAACACCTTCACTGTGACCACCCCACATTTGGTAGCAAAATGTGACCTAAGATGACACGAATCTATTCATGGTCCCTGCAGAAATATCAATATATTTGATTACAGCGTACTGTTTTGAAACTGCTGGAGATGGTAATAAACATCTCCATTAATTGCCTCTTTTCAAATAAAAGGTTTTAAATTCTGAAGAAACATCTGAGAAAAGGGACTGCAAACCTATTGAAAAAAAGTAGTATTTTAGCTTTTACATTTATTCTCTGAATGCTGTGGGGAAGAAAGGCACTATTGGTTTTGGGCTACTGGGGAAAAAATAAACTTTAGCTTATAGTTTGGAATCTTAGTCATATTTATGAACATAAGCTAGTTACATATCTCCTCCATCTTTTAGTTTCTCTGTTCATAAAAACGGAATAACAGAATCTTGAAAAATCACAATAGGGCTTGCAGTGATATTAGCTTTTAAGATAGAGTGAAAATATTAAGAGAAAAAAAAGACGCAAACTGAGTAATTATATTTTATTTAAATCACAAGATGTCAAGCAAGTAAAAATATTAAGGGAAATATAGAAAGGGCAGAATATCTAAGCCCATGTGATATTTTTGTGGTTTAAAAGAAATAATAAATAATATTAGCACATGTAACCTAACTAAAGTGATTTGCCAAAACAAGAAATTTCCATGTTGAACATAAGGATTCCCAGTTTATACCACTTCTTGATCATTACCTCTAACAATCTTTGAAGGTTTCTTCTCCACCTTTTTTTCAAACCTAATTTTGCTCCACATTATGTATTATGAGCAGATACTGAATCACCTCTAGGTATTTTGGTTAACTGTCCTACAATTTATTGAATAATGTCATCTTATAATTTCAAAATAAGTGAGTTTTCCGAAAAGAACAAAAACATAATGACTCATAACATATGATCAGGGCTATACTTTAGGGTTGAGTTTAGAGCTAAGTTTAAAACAGGATAGTGCTACTCTCTTCTATTCACCTACTCACAGTTTTTGTCTCTTTATATTGGCAAATAAGTCTATGTGTAAGACCAAAGAACTTGGCAAAAACTAAACTAAAAAATAAATAAGAGAAAAAGACAATAAAAATGCTCAGCTGCTAATTAGCTAATGAGTTTTCTTTTTTTGATTCTTTTATTTCTTGATTTTCATTTTGAGACAGGGACAGACATTGATTTGTTGTTCTGCTGCTAATGAGTTTTCTAAATTACAAGTACAAGTTGTCACAATTACAAAAACGAATGAGGAAGTTAAAGATCTAGGCCAGGGATTATAAACTCAAGTGTTTTCAAAGGTAAGACAGAAGATAGATTCTTAGCTAGAAGATAGAATGTTGCTACATGGAAACGGTGTCTATTGCCCTCAAGAAGACAGAAGAAACTTATTTTTGCCCTAGCTTCTTATTTTCCAAATTTAACTATGTAATTTAAAAGTTTAACATGCTCTTTGTGGTAGCCAGTATCAAGATGGTCCTCAATGATTTCCATCTTCTGGTTTAATACTGTTGTATAGTCTCTTCCATGTGATTAACAGCATACTGCAGAAGTGTGATATTTCTGCTATCACACTTCTGATATTAGATTATAAGTGTACGTGGTTTCTACGGCGGATACTGTTGAATGTTGCTGTTCGCTGCTTTCTCCCTGCCCCAACCTGTACTCCATCCTAGCATCTCACTCTCTCTCCCTTTCTTCTCTTTCCTCCCTGCCCCCGCCTCATTACGTGCTCTGGAGGAAGCCATACTGTGAGTGGCCCTATGGTGAGCCTCATATCGACATGAACTACAGTCTCCTGTGACCAGCCAAGTAAGTGAAATTGGAAGAAGATACTCCAGATCAATCAAATTCCAGATGTCTGAGTGTAACCCTACCTGACCCCTTCACTGCTGTCAAGTGGAAAACCGGGCCAGAAACATACAGCTGAGCTACTCTCATATTTCCGGCTCAGAGAAAATGTGAGAAATATCTGTTATTTTAAACTGCTATATTTTAAAGAATTTGTTAGGTAGTTAGATAGTAATAGATAAATAATACAGATTCTGGTATATATTAGTGGGATGCTATTATAATTAAAACCAAAAATTTATAGGTGTGGTTTTAAAACTAGACATTGGCCATTGGGGAGAGTGTTAAAATGAGATAAATGTTATTGGGAAATGAAGGGAAGAATATACTTATGTAGTGGCAGAAAGACAACACTTGTCTGCAGTAACTTGGAAAGTAAAATGTGTGCCTAATGAGTTGGGGAATCTGTCTCGGGAAATGTCTAAACAAAGTGCTGAGAGGCCTCTGGGTTTCCTCTTGCTAATTACAGTAAAATGTAAGAAAAGAGAGCTATGCTAAGGGAAGGACAATTAAATAAAAAGAAACCAGGTCCTGGCTGTTTTGAAAATTTTTAGTCAATACAGATAGCAAATGAGGCTAAACTTAAGAAAGGTTGAGCATAGACCAAACTAGGAAAACATGCTTCAGAAAGCTGATGGGTTTCCTTAAAATTTGACTTTCTTAATAATGTTGTGAGCCTTCGTGTGAGTTTTTCATTTTCACTTTAAATATTTTTGCAGGAGGGATTTCATTCCACTAAACAAAGAACTCTGGAAGTCATGAAAATCTTTCAAGAAAGTGTCTATTTAAGAACACTGGTTCATCCCACAAAACAAAAGGTAGTCGGTTGGATTGCTGCTCAGGGCACATGGCTGGCTGGTGGGCCCAGTCTCCTGTTGGGGCATGAGCAAGAGGCAACTGATTAATGCTTCTCTCCTCTTTCTCCCTCCCTTCCCAGTCTCTAAAAATGAATAAATAAAATCTTAAAAAAAAGAAAGGACACTGGTTAAATTTCTGTAAAAACAACTACATATAATATTTCAAACTGCCCTATTCCCATGCTCCCATTCTAGTTTTGAGGTAGCCTTCCCCAACATAGACATAGCTCCTAGGCAAAGACTGAGAATCTCATGGTTCTAGAAATTTAAGGAAATCTGTTGAATTATTGACTGATGACTAAACTAAGAAATATCAGTGACTTCACAAAATTAGTTCAGAAAAGCCACTAAACAAATGAACAATAATAATAAACAGCAACAGCACCAAACTCTGAGCTGGGAGATAATCTGGTTTCCATAGCTGCCACACTGTATAATTTAAAATACACAGTTTTCAATGAAACATTATGAGAAATACAAAGAAACAACAGAACACGGCCCATACATGGGAAGAAAGAAGTCAATGGAAAATGTAGCTGAGGAAGCTGAGGTATTGGACTTACCAGACAAAAAGTTTAAATATGTTCAAAAGGAAAAAGGACTCATGGACATGGACAACAAGGTGGTGATTGATATGGGGCATGGGGGCATAAAGGGGACTAAATGGTAACGGAAAAAAAACCACAATAAAGATTATATATTATATTTAAAAATAAAAAAAATAAAGTCTGGTAAAGTAAAAGAAGTAAAGCAAGCCATGTATAAAGGAATAAAGAAAAGCATAGGAAGAATATCTCATTAAATAAAAATATAAATAAATATGAGTGAAAAAACACATTAAAATTGTCAAGCTGGAAAAGTACACTAATCAAAATTTACTAGATGGAAACAACAACAGATTTCAGCTGGTTAAAAAAAGAATCAGTAACTTTGAAAACAGGCCAAGGGATTTTACCCAGTCTCAGCAGAGAAAGGGAAGAAGAAAGGGAGGATAGAAAGGGAGGATGGGAAGGAAAGAAGGGAAGGAAGGAAGGGAGGGAGGAAGGGAGGGAGACAGGGGAAAGGAGGAAAGAAAAAAAAAGAAAGAAAAAAGTTAAATTCTCTTCTAAAAAAGAAGAAATATTGAACAGAGCCTCAGAGACCTGTGGGACATCGTTGAGTGTACCAACATATACAAATGGTAGTCCCAGAAGGAGAGGGAAGAGGCACAAATGCTAGAAAAAGTGATGGCTAATAATGTCCCAAATTTTATGAAAAACATTTATCAACATATACAAGAAGCCCAACAAACTCCAAACAGAATAAATGAAAAGAAGTCACACTAGGTTGCATCTAGATGCATTGTAATAAATCAATCAAAAACCAAAGAGAAAAAGTCAATCTTGAAAACAAGAAAAAATCAACTCATCACAAACAAGGAACCTCAAGGAGACTAACAGTCAACATCACATCAGAATTCTTGAAGGCAGAAGTCAGTGGGATGACATAATCAAGGAACTGAAAGAAAAAGACTGTCAACCAAGAATTCTATATTTGGCAGAACTATCCTTTATAAAAAAGGAGAAATTTAGACATTCTCAGATAAACAAAAACATTTTTTCTTTGCTAGCAGACCTGATCTAATGAAAGAACACTAGACAGTAAAGTAAATCCACACACACAAAAAATAAACACCAGTACAGTGACTACATAGGTAAAGTATAGTATAAATGTATTTGTAAATTATGAATGCATTTTTAGTTTGTAATGTTTCCTTCTTATCTAATTTAGAAGATAACTGCACAAAACAATAATTATGAGTCTATCTTGGTAGACAAACAGTATCTAAGACGTAATACAAAAGGCAATACAGCATAAAGGAGGAGTGATGGTTTTGATACATATAGAATCAAGGTTTTTGTATACTACTGAAATAAGGAGGTATGAACTTGAACTACACTGTTGTTTAACATGTTAATTATAATCCCCAAGGAAACCACTAAGAAGGTAACTGAAAAACATATAGTAAAAGTAACAACAAAATAACTAAAATGGTACACTGGAAAATTTCTATTTAAAACAAAAGAAGACAATAATGGAGATATAGAGAAAACAAAAACATATTGAAAACAAATAGTAAATGACAGATGAAAATCCTACCTTATAAGTAGTTACATTAAATGTAAATGAAAGGCAGAGACTGGCAAAATGGATTAAAAGAATAATATAACTAGATGCTATCAAACACTTTAAATTCAAAGACACAACTATGTTAAAAGAAAGGGATGAAAAAGACATACTGTGTAAATACTAAGAAAAAGAAAGCTTGGGTGGTCATATTAATATCAGACAAAATTATCATTCAAAACAGAGGTCATTTTATAATAATAAATGTTCAATCCAAAATACATAAAGAAAAAAACTAACAGAATTAAAGAAATATATTCAATAGTAATAATTTGAGACTTAATACACCACTTTTAATAATGGCTTAAAAAATGAGATGCAAAACCAAACAAGTAGAAGACATAGACCACTACACCTAACAGACAAATATAGAACACTCTACCCCCAGAAAACAGAATATGTGTTCTGGTCAAGTGCACATGAAAATTCTCCAAGACACAAAACAAGTCTCAATCAATTTAAAAAGATTAAAAAAGTACAAAGTACGTTTTCCAACACCAAAGAAATGAGAAAAAAAAATGGCAGTAAGAAGATGAAATTTGGAAAATTAACAAATGTGAAAAAAGTCCTAAATATATAATAGGGAAAAGACGGGGTCACAAAGGTTATTAGAATACACTAAAAGTTTAATGAACAGGAAAACACAACATACCAAAAGGTATGAGATGTAGGTAAAGCGGTGACAGTTTATAGATGCAAATACACATAGTTAAAAAAATTTTTCAAATCAATGACCCAATTACCTAAACCTACCAACTTATCAGAAAATAAATTAACGATTAAACCCAAATCAAGCATAAATAAATAAAAGGTAAGAGGAGGAAAAACAGAGAATAGAAAAATACCAGACAAGCTCAGTAAAACCAAGTTAGTTCTTTGAAAAACAAATTTACAAACCTTTAGCTAGACTGACCAAGAAAAAAATAGACAAGATTTAAGTTGCTAAAATCAGAAAT
The DNA here is from genome assembly GCA_004026765.1 of Micronycteris hirsuta. NCBI lineage: Eukaryota > Metazoa > Chordata > Mammalia > Chiroptera > Phyllostomidae > Micronycteris > Micronycteris hirsuta. Next base: position 2,969 of record PVJI01004504.1, on the reverse strand, counting down.
GAAGGAAAAGATATCAACATTAACATTAAAAAAAACACAAAGGATAATCAGAAAATACCATAAAAAATATACATCAACTAATTAGATTTCCTAGATAAAATGCCCAAATTCCCAGGAAGACACAAATTACCAAACTGACTCAAGAAGTAATAAAAAGTCTGAATAAACCTATAACAAGTAAAGAGATTGAATCAATAACTAAAAACTTGTCATAAAGAAAAGCCCAGGGACAGAGAGATTTCCTGGTGAATACTATTAGACATTTAAAGAAGAATTAACACCAATCTTTCACAAACTCTAAGAAATACCTCCCAACTCATTCTATGAGGCCAGTAAGTAGCAGGACCTCTACCTCAGACCCTACACAATAATTACCTCAATGTGGATCAAAGACTTATTAAATAGAGTGAACTAAAATGATAAACATCTCAGAAGAAAGCATAAATGTATATTTTCATAACTGTGCATTAAGGCAAGGATTCCTCAGATTTGACACTTAAAGCACAAGAAAGAAAAGAAAAAATAGGTGTACTGGACTTGATCAAAATTAAAAAATTCTGTGCTTGAAAGGATACTAGCAAGCAGTGCAAAGACAGTCCAAACAATGGGAGTAAGTATTTATAAATCTCATGTCTAATAAGGGTCTAGTTTCCAGAGTATAAAAAGAATTGTTACAACACAACAACGAAAAGACAAATGTATAATGATTAAGATATAGCAAATAATTTGAATAGACATCTCCAAAGAACATACTACTAATGGCCAATAAACATGACACAATGTTTAACATCATTAGTCATTATGGAAATGCAAATCAAAACTGCAATGGGATGTCATTTGACATCAAGAAAGAAGATTATAACACAGTATTATTCAATCATAAAAAGGAATGAAGAACTATGCATGCTACAATAAGGATAAACCTCAAAAACACTATGCTAAATAAAAGCTGCACATTGCAGGATTCCATTTACATGAAATGTCTAAAACAGGCAAATCTATAGACGTGGGAAGTAGATTAGTGGTTGCCAGAGCTGGGAGGAGGGTAGAAGAAAAATTAGAGAGTGAGTGCTAATATGTTAATGACTTACTTTATTAGGGTGATGAAAATGTTCTAGAATCAGATAGTAGTAATGGTTGCAAAACTTGTGAATGAGTATACTAAAAACCACTGAATTATATACTTTTTTGGAAAGATTTTATTTATTTTTAGAGAGAGGGGAAGGGAGGGAGACAGAAAGGGAGAGAAACATCAACATGTGGTTGCCTCTCATGTGGCCCCCACTGGGGACCTGGCCCGCAACCCAGGCACGTGCCCTGACCAGTAATCAAACCGGTGACCCGCTGGTTCATAGTCCATGCTCAATCCACTGAGCTACACCAGCCAGGGCTGAATTATATATTTTGAAAAAGTATATTTTATCAATATGATAAAATGTCTTTCACAAAAATTAATTCAAAATAGGTCATATACCTAAAGGTACAAACACAACTACAAAACCATTAAAAGATAGCATAAGAGAAAATCTTGGTGACCTTGAGTTTGACAATGACTTTTTAGAAAATAACAAAACATGATGCATAAAAAAATTTGGTAAACACAGACTACATTAAAATTTTAAAATTTCTGGTCTGTGAAAGACTCTATTAAGAGAATGAAAGAAAATCCTTAGAGAAAAATATTTGCATAGCCTTATAAAGGGGTCTTATGTCTTAAATAAACAAAGAACTCTTAAAACCCAACAATGAGAAAATGAATAACCCAATGCAAATGGGTTAAAAAAATATGCAAAAGATCTTAACAGATATCTCACTTAAAAAGATACACAGATAGCAAATAAGCATATGAAAAGATGCTCAATATATGTCATTAAGGAACAGAAATTAAAACAATGAGATACCCCTAAATACCTATTAGAATGGTTAAAAAATAGGTAAGCATGGCTAACTTCCTTGTACAATCACATCAAAATTACAACTAAAATATAGACCAACCAGAACCATCATAAATGGAGCTCAGTGGAAGTCTGACAACTACAGAATTAAAGAAACCACATCCATACAGACTGGTAGGATGGGCCGAGAGAGGAACAGGCTGGTCCCCACACTCAAGGGTGGTAGATAAAAATTTGGGAAGGGTGTTTCAGGAGTGAGGAGTCCCAGCCCCACACCAGGCCCTCAGCGTAGGGTTCCAGTGCCAGGCAGAAAAAGCCCCATAACTTCTGGCTGCAAAAACCAGTGGGTGGGAGAACATTCTGGAGTCCCAAGCAGTTCACCTTAAAAGAATCCACACACAGACTTACTCCCTCCTAACTCCAAGACGAGAGTATCAATTTAAAAGGCATCAGTGGCATACTGGGAGGAAGTGAAGTGTCTGGCACCAAGGCAGGAGCTGGGGGATAGCTTTCTCCAGACAGAAAGGCAAGCAGAAAACCACTGTCCCTTTTCTGAACCCTCCCCTCATGGAGCCAAAGAGCCAGCACGTGGGTGCCATATCTGAGACTCCATCAACCTGACTAACACTTTTTGCCCTGTCCTGGAGATACCCTGAGACTCCTTTCTACCTAACTTAGGGGTCTAGCCAAGCTGTTAACAGAGACTTTCCCCTATGAATGGCAGGTCATGGCTCATGCTTCACAACTTCCAAAATCATATCAAACGAGCAACAGCTAGCCTCTGTAAGCCCCTAGCCCTCCTACCTCTTGCTAAGTGGCCCCAGGCCCAGCAGTAGCAGCAGCTGCCAGCCTAGATTTATAGCTTGGCTTTGCCTGGAATCTCCAACCGCAGCACAAGTAGCAGCCACCTCAGATTCCTTGATAGCTCAGGCTGGGTGGCCCTGGGCAGAACACAGGTGTGGGCTAACCTTGGGCTGCACCACCTAAGAAACCTCAGGGCCAGTGTACCCAGTGTACAGCTACAAACCACATCAGACCACCACAATCCTATCCCTGCACAGCTGATCCTTCATG